>CAUYQU010071840.1:0-44677 GCA_963574635.1 Cheracebus regulus | reverse complement strand
CGGCCAGGGGCCTCCCCCCCCCCCCCGCCCCGGCCCCGCGTGGCACCGGCCCACACAAGCAGCGCCGCCCCCCCCCCCACCTGCAGCTCAGGGCGCCGCGCCACACCGCCCCCCCCCCCCCCTTGAGAGTGGCAGCTCTGGCTTTGAGGCACAGGCTGGGGAGAGGACATAGACGGGCTAGGCAGTCCCAGGCGTCAGGGAGCTGAGGGTCTTTCCTGTAAGATGCCCATTGATCCAGTAATTCCTCGCCTACCCCAGGACCTGCAGTCCGCCCCCAGACGCCTGTAAGCCACCACATGTTCAACTATTGCACAAACATTTATTGAGTGCCTATGAGGCCGCGGGGGCTTCCAACCGAGCTCCGAAGGCAGCCCCCAGGAGCGGACACAGCGGGCTCCCAGCGGCGGGATGTGTGGCCGAGCCCGCAGCCCGCTGCCCTATACTCAGCACCTCGCGCCAGACCGTCCCCGAGCCGCGCAGGCCCTGTCCCGCCGCCGCCCAGCTTTGCGGTCGCGCCAGCTCTGCACGCCAAGCCGAAAGCTGAAATGCGACGTTGGACGGAGGAGGGAGGAGAAGGAGGGAGGGAAACGGCCGGTGGCCTCCTCTGCCCAAAGGGTTCCAGAAGTAACGGTTTGGGGCGGGAAGTGGCCTCTGCGACCGCGCTTGGCACTGCGCCCGCCCGGCCGGGGCGAGGTCGGAGGGAGGGGCGCGCGGCTCGCGGTGACTTCGATGGGGGGGGGGGGCGGCGAGCGCGCCGGCACAGGAAGGCGGCGGTCTGGAGCCCGAGGCCCGCACTAAGCGCGGCCAGCGACGAGCCCTGGGCCAGGTCCAGGCGGGGTCCCCGCAGCGAGAAGGTGATGACCATGGCGGCTGCACCAGCCAGCGCGGCCACTGCACCGAACGGCAGGACGCAGCACGGCCAGGAGCAGGGCGCGCAGGGGCCCCGGGGGCTCCAGGCCCGGCCCAGAGGGCGAGGCGGGCGCCGCGGGCGGAGGCTCCGGAGCGCTCATGCCGCCTACGCGGTGGCCGCGCTCAGTGGGTGGTGTGGACGCCCGCGCAGTCCCAGTGGCGTTCCGGGCGCGCCACGTCAGAGCCCATTGGCTACAGAGGCGGTGACGCCAGCCCGGACGCCGGGAGTTCGTGCTGCCTCCAGGTTTTGGCGGGGAATCGCGGTGGGTGGGCGTTAGTCGCAGGAGGATGTCTATCTTTGCCGCCCTGGACCCCGGTGTCAGGGCCTCCTCAGGGCCCCCACAAAGCTATCCTGGCCACCTCCCTGCTCCAGGAAGCCACCGTGCCCTGGGTTGGCTCCGGGATAGGTGGATCATCAGGGCCTGGCCAGGGTGGAGGGGGACAGTGCCCCTGCCCTCCTGGGGCACACATCCAGTAGGCATGGGGGATAAACCAAGTCAGCCAGTGAAGTAAGGCTGGGTAGAGTCCACCTTGCTGTGGAAACCTATGGGGTGTGCAGTCACAGCGTGATGGGGGCTTCCAGTGTCAGCGGCTCCTGCAGATGGGGTGCCCGGGCATAGCCTGGAGGCAGCCGTGGGGTGAGGCTGCTGTCTCTGGAGGCGCCCCTCAATGCAATAAGGACCATTGTTTTTGGTTTTCTGTCTTGGTCTCTGTCGTCTGGTCCCCAGCAGCCCTCAACTTGGGAGCATGTTTCTGGCTTGTTGGACTGTCAGGCCCTCTACAAGCAAAACCTCCCACTATAGGCCGAGAGGCCACCATCACCCGGGTCATCTCTATACCTGTGACGCTTCCTCAGGCTCTCAGAAGACCCAGCTTTCTCTGGGTGCCACTCACCTCCTGTCCTGCTGCCCTGTCCATGGGGGCACCTTGGGGAAGAGGCTGGTCATCTTCCCTGTCGCAGGTCCCTGCCCACAGCTGGGCATGGTGGAGCTCTAAGCTGTCTACACAGAGCACCTGACCACAGTCCCAAAATGCGTGGGATGCCCTGGGCCCTCAGTGCAGGTTCCTTTAAAGAACGTTAGGAGCACTGGCCGGGCCAATGCCACGGTTCTGCGGCCAGCATTCTTTTTGAAACAGCGTCTTGCTCTGTGGCCCAGGCTGGAGTACAGTGGCGTGATCTTAGCTCACTGCAACCTCTGCCTCCCAGGTTCAAATGATTCTCCTGCCTCCGCCTCCTGCATAGCTGGGACTGCAGGCACCTGCCCCCGCACCCAGCCAATTTTTGTATTTTTACTACAGATGAGGTTTCACCATGTTGGCCAGGCTGGTCATGAACTCCTGACCTCAGGTGATCTGCCCATCTCAGCTTCCCAAAGTGCTGGGATTCCAGGCGTGAGCCTCTGCACCCAGCCTGTGGCCAGTGCTTTAGATGCAACATCAAGTCATCTCCACGCTGGCCCCTGAGGTTATCACCACCGTCACCCAGCATGACAGTGGGGACAAACCTGGGCAACTGAGGCTGAGTCCTTGAGAATCTTGCTCAGTCCCATGGCAAGATGCAAACCCACGTCTGTGGTCGCAGAGGGCTCAACCCTGACCCCTGCTTTTTCCTGCCTTCCTGGGGAAGCAAAGCAGGCTTGAGGGAGGCAAGAGCGGAGTGGCTGGAGTGGAGAGGTAAAACCCTTCCTGGTGGCAGCTGTGTGAACTGGTGACCCCACATCTGCCCAAGCAACCACACCAGGAGACAGCAGGAAGCAGAGCTGGGTGGCTGTGGCAGACAGTGGCTGACCCATTCTCCAATATGGCTCTTGGCTTTCCTGTCCTCCAATGAATTAGTACAGCTGTAGGCCTACAGAATTCAGCTGTCCTGGGCACCCCCTGGAGTGGCCTTGTCCCTTCCTTTATACAGAAGGGACATCAAGATAGGGTCTTGCTGTCACCCAGACTGCAGCGAGTGGTGCAGTCACAGCTCACTGCAGGCTCAAAGTCCTAGGCTCAAACGATCCTCCTGCCTTAGTCTTCCAAGTAGCTGGGATTACAGGCACACAAGCCATGCCCAGCTCATTTTTAAATTTTGTGTAGGCCAGGCACAGTGGCTCATGCCTATAATCCCAGCACTTTGGGAGGCTCCGGTGGGCAGATCACCTCAGGTCAGGAGTTTGAGACCAGCCTGACCAACATAGTGAAACACCATCTCTGCTAAAAATACAAATTAGCCGAGCATGTTGATGGGTGCCTGTAGTCCCAGCTACCTGGGAGGCTGAGGAAGGAGAATTGCTTGAACCTGGGAGGTGAAGGTTGTAGTGAGCCGAGAAAGCACCATTGTACTCCAGCCTGGGTGACAGAGCGAGACTCCGTCTCAGTCAGTCAATCACTGTTGCTCAGACTGGTCTCAAACTCCTGGCCTCAAGCAATCTGCAGGCTTCAGCCTCCCCAAGTGCTGGGATTACAGGTGTGAGCCATGGCATCTGACCCACTTATAATCTTGATAAATACACTTGGTATGTTCTTTTTCAGCGTGGCATGTATCAACCAGTGATACAACTTGATAAATAAAAGCAAAAAGAACAAAAGCCCACCAAGTCTCACCTGGCGTGATTTGAATACACGCACTTTCAGCGGGGCATGGTGGCTCATGCACGCAGCATGCTGGGAGGATACGTGAGGTGAAAAGTTTGAAACCAGCCTGCCCAACATGGTGAAACCCCATCAATACAAAAAAAAAAAAAAGAAAATTAGCCAGGCATGCTGGCAGGAGCCTGTAATCCCAACTACTTCGGAGCCTCAGGCAAGAGAATCACCTGAACCTGGGAGGCGGAGGTTGCAGTGAGCTGAGATCACACCACTACACTCTAGCCTGGGTGACAGAGTGAGACTGTCTCAAGAAAATCAATCAGTACAAATGCTTTCTAAAGTAGCTTTAATATCACACAAGCAGCTCTTTGGTTTATAGTGTGGCCACTGGCGTCCAGGAGCCTCAGGAAGGCTGAACGCCAGCCCTGACCAGCAGGCTTAGTTGTCCTGGGAAGAGCCAATGAGGCCACCCCATCCACTTCACCAGGTTTCCCAGGCAAGTTACAGGCATCTCTGGGTCCCAGAGCACAGCGCTAGGGAAGACATCCCCAGTCCCCTTCTGAACAGGGCTGAGGGGATGTTCCCTGGCAGGCCAGCGCCCAGGTGGTCCTGAGGCCTGGGAGGTGGGTGGGGGTAGTACAGGAAAGGTTCAGTCCACAGGGTCGTCTCGAAGGACGGTGAGGACACGTGCGCCTCCCTCACAGAGCAGGCTGTGCGCAGCCCGGCAAAGGGTCAGCCAGGGTGGCCCCTGCGGCTGTGTGGTGCTTACCACTGGGAGGAGTTCAGCCATCAGGACCTGGGGGCAGGGCAAGGCCAAGGTCTCAGGGCCACCTAGGCGCAGGGAAATCCCAGGACAGGCTTTGAGGCCCCCATGCTCTAGCCCCTCTCTCCTTCTGAGGCTCCATGCTCCATCCTGCTGTCCTTAGCCCAGTCTGACCAGTGCATTTCCCAACCCACACACAGACCCCAAGCTCACCCCCATCCTCCTGGGTCCTGGGGAGTGGAGCAGTCCAGCTCCTACCCTCGGGTCCTCCTCCTCTCAAGGCTGCGGATCCCTGTGGCCCACAGCGCCCCCACCCCAGGTGCCGTTGCCCCCCAAACTCCTCTTCCAGAAGCACCTTTTCCAAGTGGATCTGCTGGTTCAGCATGGCCACTCGAAGCCTGAGGGCTGCCAGGGTCTGCAGCTCCTGGGTGCTGGAGTAGACAAGCAGCTGGGGGCTCCATGCAGGGTCCGCTCCACCCCCACAGGACGGCGAGGCTCTGGGGGGCCTCCCCACAGGACATGGTTGTGGTGGCTGTTCTGCTACTGCTGTGTGCACAAGAGAATGTGGCCTTTGGGATGCCGGGGTCCGGCTTGTCCTGTGGGCTGGCGCCTGGCCCTCCGGGCGTCTGCACTACTTGCCTGCCTTTAGCGGGGAAAGATGGGCTTCAGGACAGCCCCATGCAAGATGGTGTGACTGGGGCTGGACTCGCTGGCAGGAAGTCCTCTGTGGGGTGCCCTCTGGCTGTGGGGGCCCTCTTTACTGTGTTTAAGCATGACTTTTGTGAGACTGGCTTTCCTTTTGACAAATGGTATATCTTCACTCTTAAAACTTCAAGCAATTAGAATATACACAGGAGGAAGGAAGCTCTATAGTCCATAAATAACCACCTCTTGTATACCAGGCCAGTCACCTCCCGGGAGCTGATTCTCACACACTACTTTTTCCTTTTTTTTTTTTTTTGAGGTCGAGTCTCGCTCTGTCGCCCAGGCTGGAGTACAATCTCAGCTCACTGCAACCTCTGCCTCCTGGGTTCATGTGATTCTTGTGCCTCACTCTCCCAAGTGGCTGGGATTACAGGCGTGCGCCATAACACCTGGCTAATTTTTGTATTTTTAGTAGACGGGCTTTCACCATGTTGGCCAGGCTGGTCTCGAACTCCTGACCTCAATGATCTGCCCACCTCGGCCTCCCAAAGTGCTGGGATTACAGGCGTGAGCCACTGTGCCCGGCCTCACATGCTACTTTTTCAAAAGCTGGGTGGATAAGCACCAGCTCAGAGCAGTAAGGTTTTGTGTTCAGGGCGCAGCGAGGTAGGGGAACTGCCCTGAGGAGGAGAGGAGGGCTGGCAGCTCCCATAGGACAACTGGACTGGGGCGTGGCATGGGAGGAAGGGCCCACCAACTTGCTTCTGGTCCTTGGGCTGCTCATCCTTCCCTGAGGCGCAGACAAGGCTGGCTACTGCGCCCTGTCCCTGGTCCAGACCTCGGTGCAGGTGGCAGGATGAGGGCGGGGTCTCACCTGCACGTAGTTCCTGTAGCCTGTGCAGACACTGGCCCACCATGGCCTGCAGCCCCTCCAGCATAAGCAGGCAGCGGTACTCCTGCATCCAGTCCGTGGGGGCTGCAGAAGTCAGGGAGGGCAGGTGGGGTCCATGGCAGTCTGGAAAGCCTCCCTGCACCAGCCCTCCACACTCCTCCTGAGATAGGCCCAGGACCCACGCACCTGCTGAGAGCTCCTCCCTCATGCGCAGTCTCAGCAGCGAGCAGGCCTTCCAAAGGCGCCCCGTCTCCGCCTCCACCTCCGCAGCGCTGAGCCTGGGCTGGGGCCCGCCCGACTGGACATGGGTCAGGAAAACTTCCCTGTGGCCAAGCCCCTCTGCTCCCACCAATGACCGGGTCTGGGGAGTGGCCCTGGCCATCCCACGCCAGCCCTTCCTGGGGCTGCTCCGCAAACCCGCCAGGTTCAGAGCCAGAGGCCCCCAGGGCTCCCATGAGCCCAGCAAGGATACAGCTGTCTGCATGTTCTGGAGGAACTGGGTTTTGGCAGCAGCAGCATCCGTGGAATCACTGGTCTGCATGGAACTGAGCTGGGCCCACAGGCTGGGTGCACACACGGGGCGCCCCAGGAACCACAGAGGGACATGGTTATTCCAGCCAGCGAGCTGGGCCTCGGGAGGTAGGCAGGGGCCAGGCTGGGAACCCCAGGCTGGGTGTCTGGCTCTGCTGAATGCCAGGAGGGGCCTCCAGAGGCCGCAGGGAACCAAAAGGCCACTGACCGGGACAAGGGGGCAGAGCTGACCAGCTGACAGACTTTTAACATCACAGTGACCCCACTCAGCAAAGAGAGCAGAGAGACCCGCTGGAAAGTCTCTCAAACCTGCCCCCGTGCTGCTGATGCCTCCCGGTTCTCCTCGGCCCCTGCCTAGCCGGGGACCCAGCCTCACCTTGCGTTCTGGGAAGCCACCTTCCTGAATGCCGCAGGCAGCCGCAGCAGGTGCCTGTCGGAGAAGCCTGTGTTCAGAGGGGCCTGGCTTTGCGCTGGGATCTACAAGTCCCCTCTCCTGGTCAGAGCCCAATCAGGGATGAAGCTTCTTGGCCCCTCTCCCACGCCCGACCCCACCAAGGATGAGCCCCCTTGGACAGGGCTTCCAGAGTGGCCCTGGGTGTTGCGAGGTCCAGTGCTGCCCCAGTAGAGAGAAGAGGGGGCCCCATGAGCACAGCCCACACCCTCCAGAGCCCACCTGGAGCCTCTGGCCTGGGCAGATAAGGAGACAGCCACAGAGGACAGCAGGACAAGCCCCAGTACTTCCCATCCTGAAGGTACCAACCCGGACACCGTCACACAGCTGCTGCCTTCTGCCAGCTTCCGAGCACAGGCCTCAGAGGTGCGCCCCAGGGCTCCATGCCGCTAATGCCCTGCCCTCCCTGTCACCCCAAATCCCAGACTCCTTGCTAGCCAGAGTCTGAGCAGGCAGAGACAGAAATCCCTCCAGTGAAGGTCTGGGAAACCTACCCCTTCTCCTTGAGTGTGAAGGCTTTTGGGGCCCGAGGAGCAGCTGATGGGGCCTTTTGCTGGTCCCCGAGGCCCGGTCTAGGCCTGGGGGCCCGAGCTCCTGTCCCGACACGGGTCTTATCCCTCAGTGACAGCAACTGGCGCTCAGAGTGGCCCTTGGCAGGCACCGTGGTCTGGCAGGAGGCTTTGGTGGGTCTCGTGTCTGAAGCACGGCCATCAGTTTGGCCGGGGGTCTGGGGTGGGGCAGAGGCTATCGTGCCAGGAGGAGCGACAGTGGACTTAGATTTCAGGCTGGGGGCCTTGTCTGTTTCTCCAGCCTTAGTGATGACTCTTCGAACCCGTACAGCCTTCTCCAGTGCCTGGGTCAGAAATTCCAGCTCTTTGAGGTCTTGTGGACTGGGTGTGCATGCTGTGAAAGCCAAGAATTATGCAGTGATCCCTCTCTGCCCCCAGGAGGGTCCCTCACAACTGCGCGCTAAAAGGCCAGAGCAGCACCTGGGGAAGGTGGGGGTGGAGGTTTACCTGGAGGCGGGTCCTCTGCATTAGTTTCTGGCCCTGGAGGTGGCTCCGAAGCCCGGGTCCCGGTTGGTTCCCTGCGAAGTCATGGGCAGCGGCTGCACACCCAGGAAGCAGGGCCCAGCCCCTAAAGACCCGAGGGGCCGCCGGGCCCCGCCGCAGGCCCCCAGCTCAGAGCTTGCAGGGTAAGAGGGGTGGCGCTGACAACCTGCAGTTCGGAAGTGGGCGGCTGGGCCCGACCTCCCAGTCCCGGGGGCTCGCTACAGGATTCTGAGAGGCCGAGGGAGGTCTGGCCGGGGGGTCCCGGGCTCCGCCTACCAGGCCCGCAGCAGCCGACGGCAGATGCGCAGACTCTGCTCCAGTTGCAGCTGTCGCTCTGCGCAGGCGTCCAGGGCGCCCTGCAGCTCGGCCACCAGCCTGGGGTACACACCGGCAGCTGAGCACCTGTTAGCGTCGGGCCTCGGGCCCCGTGCCTGCCCGCCTGCCCGCCTGCCCGCTCCCTCCCGCCGCGCAGGCCTCACCGGCGCGAGCACTCCCGGGGCAGCATGAAGGCGGCGGCGTCTCCTTGCAATTTGCCGCCTCCGAAGTGGCACGCCTCTTCCGGGCGGGAAGGCCGCCCCTTCCCGGCTGGGCTGCCCAATCCTGAACCAGGGTTCGGGGTCCGCCCCCGAAGCTCTGTCCCCCCCCATTACGGGCAGGCCTAAAGCCCCGCCCACTCCCGCCCCCTAGGTCTGGTGGGGACTCCCGCTTGGAGCTGGGTCCCGAGGCCACCAGGGAGGGGACTGCGGGCGATTCCAGGCTTTTGGTTTGGGCAACTGGGTAGATGGGGGCGCCCTTCTCGCGCTCTCTTGCAGGGCACCTGTGCAGGTTATACGAGCGGCTCCATCTGTTCTTACTCAAAGTGTTCTAACGCGGCGATCAGCTGTCCTGCTGACGCCGGGCCACCGAGCACAGGGCCAGGCAGGAGGACAGCGTTGCTGGAGATGAAGACGGCACGTCAGGAGCAGGGATGACGGAGAAGTGCTCACTTTCGGATACGTGACGTGATAGCACTGGGTAGAGGGGAGGAAGTTCAGACCTTGGCGCAGTGGGCCTGGCAAGGTGGCCCTGGTGGGGCAGGAGGCTCGGGTAGGGACAGGTGAGCCACGGAAAATGGGGCCCATACAATGGCCAGGGAGGTGGAGGAGCAGTAGGACAGTGTCACAGAGGCAACACAAGGCAGTGGCAGGAGGGAATGAGCCACAGGCCAAGCACTGCTGAGGCCTAGGCAGTGTACACAGCACGGGAGGACAGGGCCTTCAGTGACATAGGGGACGCCTACGGTGGACGTGAGCAGGGCGGCAGGGTCACATGTAGTTGGAGTTAAGAATAAACAGTAAAGCTGGGTGTGGTGGCTCACGCCTGAAATCCCAGCACTTTGGGAGGCAGAGGTGGGCATATCACCTGAGGTTGGGAGTTTGCGACCAGCCTGACCAACATGGAGAAACCCCATCTCTACTAAAAATACGAAAAGTTAGCTGGGCGTGATGGCGCACGCCTGCAATCCCAGTTACTTGGGAGGTTGAGGCAGGAGAATCACTTATATCTGGGAGGTGGAGGTTGTGGTGAGCAGAGATCATGCCATTGTGCTCCAGCCTGGGCAAGAGGAATAAAACTCCATCTCAAAAATAAATAAATGAAAGCGAGAAAGAGAAAGAAAAGAAAAGAAGAAAAGAAAGAAAGAAAGAAAAGAAAGGAAAGAAGGTAGATGGATAGATAGATAGGGGTGAAGAAATCCCAGGCGGTGGCTGGAGAGAGGACAGACCTGGAGGTGCTGTTTAAAGATGGGACAGGTGAGTCTGTTCCACAGTCGTTAATGGGAAGGCGCCATCGCAGAAGGGCACAGAGTTGTCAGGGAGGTTGGGACCCAGACAGCTCTGGGCCAGTCCTGGGGGTGGGCCCCTGTCAGCGGTGGGGGAGGCTGCCGGTGGCCCCGCCTCCCTGGGGATTCTCTGGGGGGAGGCTGGGAAAGGTTGAGTCAGCACTTGAGATGCAGGACCCCCCCACAGGCAGGCAGTGCCAGGTCCCCCGGAGTGGTCTCCTCCTTCACCATCCAGAGTTGGGATTTTGACAAAAGAGCCCCCGGAAAAGGGGCCGAGGCAGCAAAGGACATCCATCACTCATCTGCCACTATACTCCCCACATTTAATCCTCACAACACCCCTGTGAGGTAGGTATCATCGCCCCCTCTTACAAATGAGGAAACCGAGGCCCACACATGCCCAGGGGCACACAGCCAGCAGGACAGGTCTACAGTTCCAGCGCCTGGTTTCTCACCCCAAACACACCCCACCCAGGGCGGCCAGAATTCCCTTCTAGTAGCAAAAAGACAGCTGCCTCGGACACAAACACACAGAAAAGTAGGCAGTCAGTGCACATCGCCCAGTCCTGGGTTTCCGGTTCAAGAGCATTTGAGGGCCAAGGTGTGGTGGCTCACGCCGTAATCCCAGCACTCTGGGAGGCCAAAGTGGGTGGATCGCCCAAAGTTAGGAGTTCAAGACCAGCCAGATCAACATGGTGAAACCTCGACTCTACTAAAAATCCAAAAATTAGCCAGGCACGGTTGGGTGCCTGTAATCCCAGCTGCCCAGCAGGCTGAGGCAGGAGAATCTGGGAGGCGGAGGTTGCAGCGAGCTGAGATCACACCGCTGCACTCCAGCCTGGGTGACAAGAGCAAAACTCTGTCTCAAAAGAAAAAAAGAAAAAAAAAAAGCATCTGGGGGACACTTCTTACATTTCCAGAGGAAACAAGCGGATAGCGGGAGGGTGAGTGTGCTGTGGTCAGCCCAGCCCCGGGGAGAGGCCACGGTCACCTGGCTGGAGGCGGGCTCCCCACGTATGGGCTGCTGTCTCCCAGGCTCCCTTGTCACGCGAGACCAAGTTTCCGTGGCCAGCGGGAAAGGCTAGAGCGTCTGCCTGCTCCCACGGGTGCCCAGAGCAGCTGGGATCAGCCAGGACGTGGCCCTAGACTGCTCCGCTCATCTGCCTCTCGGTCACCTCAGATGTTACAGAGGACTTCACGTTTTTTCTGGTTAGCCTCTCTGGGAAAATTATTTTTGCACAGAGTGTCAGGATGGCACTGAGGGGCTGGAGTAAGATTTTTGTTTTGCAATTAAGCCTAAATAATGGTGAGAATCTTGCTTTTTTAATACCCTCTGTTTTAAGTTTTTCTCGTTTGCATCTTAGAAGAAAAAAATTTAGAAATAAAGATGGGAAAAGAATGGCCCAGAAATTCAGCACAAAGAGAGGTGTTCACATTGACACCATCTGTGGGTCAGAAAAACGCCTCTGGGACAGAGCTCTAAAATGACTAACATGTCATAGGGAGTGGGCCTGTGGCCAAGGCAGTCCACGCAGTGTGCAGGGACACAGGTGCCCTGGCGACGGAAGCCCTACCCAGAAGGACGTGGCTGCCCACACAGGCCGAGGTGGATGAGGGGACGCACTGAAGGGACAGGGGTATGCTCCAAGCTGTCAGCTCCCCACTGGGGCCCCAAACCAGACAGACGTGGGCAGGGGCTCGAGTGGTGTCTGACTACCCAGGGCACACGTGCTCTGAGTGAAAGCTATCAGCTCCCAGCACAGGGATCTGGTAGGGCTGGGAAGACCAGGACACACACAGGCTGAAGTTTCCAGACAGTGGGACACAGAAAGGACAGAGAGGTGCCCTCCACGCGGTGCGGCTGACTGCTTTGAGGCTAAACTTTCCAAAGAGATGGATCTGAGTTCTTCACCCTCATTTGGACATTCGGATGACTCACATGACTCCCACGGAGAAAGAAACTTGGTGGCCCCAAGTCACCCTCTCTGCTCTGTGAGAAGGCCGCCAGGGTCTACACAGCAATCCTATGTTGTGCTCCCACCCCTGGCTAGCAGCCCCCTCAGTACATATCCACCGTGACACACACACTGACACACTCACAACCTCACAAGCCCCAGTTCATGCCCTCCTCCTCGCTGTGCACACATAGATTTTTCCGCTTCACCTGTTGCTGGGGAACACTGCCCTCCGGGGAACTTGGGGGACGACACTGTAAACATGACTTCCTGGCCTGATGGTGGCAGGGCTGTGTGTGCGAGTCACTGTCCAGGGACAGCACTGAGGTAGATCGGGGCAGGACCCCCAAGACGCCGTCCACAGAGCTTGTGGGACTCGCAGTGCTGACGGAGGAGTACCCTGAGGTCGTGATGTCCTTCCTTGGCTGCTGGCTGGTGCGGAGTGGGGACTCGGGTCCTAGGACTGCAGGGATCTGGGTGTCCAGCCCCGGCACCCGTGGATCCTGGGGCCCCTCGTCCTCTGGGCAAGCCTCCTCATCACTGGATTCCTGGCAGCAATGCTGTTCTGGGTTCAGGTAGACCACGGTGACATCGAGGACACCACTGGGAGCTGTCACTGCAGGAAGATTGGTGGGGAGAGAGGTCGTGTTACACCCAAGCATCAGGGGACACCCCTGCCAGGTCAGAACTCTGAAGTCCAGGTCAAGAATCTTCTACCTCGCTATGGACCCGTGTTGCCCTCCTGTGGTGAGAAGCCGTGGGTGACAGGGCTCTTCCAAGGTTGGATGGCTGCCCGCCATGACCCCGACAACAGTGGAGATGACAAGTTGGCCATCTACCTCAAGCCAAGTGGACGCAGAAGCAAACAACTGGGAAATTGCCAGGACTCGTCCTAACTGGGCTTCTGGCAAGGACCCCTGGGGTCTGCCTGGGGTTTGCACAGGGCACTGATCCCAGCAGGGCAGTGAGGAGTGTCATGTACACCACGTGGGCACATCTCGGTATTCTGGAAACCTTCTGAGTAGCCACACCATGCCCAGCTAAGTTTCACATTTTTGTCTTGCTGTATCACCCAGGCTGGTCCTGAACTAGCCTCAAGTCATCCTCCTGCCTCAGCCTCTCAAACTGCTGAGATTACAGGCATCAGCCACCACGTCTGGCCTAGAAAGATCCTATCATCAACTCCAGACTGGGCCTCTACCTCCGCAATCCTAGTAAGGTCCTCCCAACACAGAATCAGCAGGAGCGAGATAGGCGTGGCCTAAGTCCTCCGGTCCCTGTGCGGTGGGAGGAGCCCTGAGCTGGGGTGTTTTGGGGGCTCTCCCCCGTCACTCTCCTGGTGTCTGGACATGCTCCCCTGTGGGCGGGGGGGAGCTGGCCCCACCTAGCAGGCCCTGCCCTGTGCATATCCTCCTCCCTCCCACAGCACACACAGGGCCAGGTGCGCGGAGGCCCTCAGTGAGGGCCGCTGTCTGTGCAATGTTCCCTCAAGGGCACCCTGGCTGCACACTCACCATCGCCCTCCTTCTCGCCCTCGCTCTCCTGGTCGCCTTCGTAGCCAGAGCAGCAGTCCAGGCTCCAGTCCAGGAAGCTGCCCAGCAGCGTCTCCTCCTGGCTGGACAGCTCCGCAGTAGGGGTGGTGACGAAGCTGCCCCTGTCCTCCTGGAGGCTATTCTCTCGCTTCCTGCAAGGGAGAGACAGACCAGGAGACCCGGTCACGGGTGGCAGCGCTGGGAGGCTGGGTCCTCCGCACCTGCCTCTAATACCTGCATGCCCTGGCCGTCACCATGTGCTCCCAAAGGGTCTGCTGTGTACAAAATGCCAATGAAGCTAGAGCAGGTATAAGCCCTTGAGGCAGGGCTGAGTGGAGGGCAGCACAGGCAAACTCAGGCCTCAGGTCTGGGTGTGAACCCCAGCGCACGCAGCTCAGCTGTGGGGCCTGTGCCAACCACCTGGTCCCTTGGAAACCCCTAGGATGATGCCACTCTCCAGTGATTTTTTTTTTTGAGGTGGAGTCTTGCTCTGTTGCCCAGGCTGGAGTGCAGTGGTGCGATCTCGGCTCACTGCAACTTCTGCCTCCCGGGTTCAAGCGATTCTCCTGCCTCAGCCTCCTCAGTAGGTAGGACTACAGGTGCACATCACCACACACAGCTAATTTTTGTACTTTCAGTAGAGATGGGGTTTCACCACGATGGCCAGGTTGGTCTTGAGCTCCTGACCTCAAGAGATCCACTCGCCTGGGCCTCCCAAAGTGCTGGGATTACAGGGGTGAAACATCGCACTCGGCCCCTCTGGTGTTGACTGATAAGGGGCAGGCAGTGCTCAGCCCAGTGCCAGGCAGACTGCATGGAATGGCCTGGCCTTAGGCAGTGCTCGCACCCACACCCAGCTGGGGTCAAGTCTTGCCCAGGGTGGGGCTGGAGGCCAGAGTATGAGCCTGAGCCTGGGGAAAAGCCACCACCCCAGCCAAGCCTTTCCACTTCCTGATGCCAGGGCCTGGGAGGAAGGCAGGGTGGGGAGAGCTACCCCAGTGTCACTCAGGAGGGTGTCTCTCAGAAGACTGATGGGGTTGCGAGGGGCCTCTGAGAAGCAGGTTTGACACAGTGAGGCTGGGCACAGGGCCAGGCCCCCTCCTGGAGTGGCAGCGTGTACTGCGTGGACCTTCCTTGTGATGACCCTGCCCCAGGAGAGTCAGGGTGTGTGTGGGGAGTGACACAGGACGGCCAGGTCTCCTGCCTTCTGTACAATGGGAAGTGCTGTCATGCTTCTCAGGGACAAAGTGGCAGCAGCAGGGCTTCAGCTGCTTCCCCAGGGCTCCCAGAAGTTTAGGGTCTCCTTCCAGGGCCCACTCCCCACACAACACTCTTAGAGGCAGCCCTGCCTGGTCCTGTACTGACAGGGAAGACCCAGTCATCCAGTGCCTGCCCTTGGGAAGCTCATGGGTGCACATGGTGCTGAGGAGTCACAGAGGCAGGCCAGCAGCACAGGGAAGGCCCTGCTCATCTGGGCTTTGCAGGATCAATAGAAGTTTTCCAAATGGGTGAGGTGGAGAGGAGAAGTTAACTCCAGGAGGAACAGCCAAGCTACTGCGATAGGAGAGGCAGGTACACAGGTCCACACGGGTGGTGAGGGACGTGCTGGGGATGGGAATAGGTTGCAACTGGAGCACCGGAGTGACAGTGGCATTGTGGACCAGAGAAGCCCAGGATGCACATGACAGGCCCGGGGAGGGCTGGAGGCGGGGCTGGGTTCCCGCATGCTCAAACCATCCACAGGGAGCCCAGTCAGAGCAAGAGACAACGGCCCAGGAGGAAGGAGACCTGGGCGGGGGACAGTGGAGGTTATGCAGGGGCCCAGGCCTGACAGCGGGCTCCATCCCAGGGTCGCTGTCCTGGGATCTGCGGCTCCCCTGACAAGCCTTGAGGGCCTCTCTGTGCGAGGAAGTGGCACCGCTGAGGGAACTGGGCGGGGACGAGGGATAACTAACCGCTTGGTTCTCCGCCCCGAGGGAGAGCTGAGGAAGGCGTGGATCTCTCCTGTGCTGAGGAAGGCTGGGGGGTCGGGACTGTCTTGTGTCACTCCTAATGCCGCACACAACTGGCTGTAGCTTAGCACCTGAGGGGGAGCCAGAGTTAGGGGGCACAGACGCCCCGAGGGCAAGGCCCACCACAGCCCAGCACCCGCGAGACGCCCAGGCGTCGGGAGGGAGGCACCTCTTCCTGGCCGATCTCTCCGTAGCGCTTGTCCTCAAACCGCTGCTTCACGGCAGTCAGAGAGACTTGCCTGTAATCCTTGGGGGCGTCGTCGTGGAAGCTGGAAACAGAATCACATGGAGTGGACACGTGAGGCACCCCACCCCATTTTTGGCCTCAGTTCGCCCAAGTGAGCAATGAGAATACAAAATGGTGCAGTCACTCTGGAATCTGACCTGGTAGTTCCCCAAGTGGTTAAACGTAGCCGCCACAGGACCCAGCAATTTCCCTCTAGGCAGAGACCCAGGAAAAAGGAAAACCTATGTCCACACAGAAACCTGTACTAGAATGTTCATCACAGGACTGTTGACGAAAGGCAAAATGTCCACCAGCTGTGGGCTGGATAAACACCTGTGGTCCATGCAGTGGCATATTATTCAGCCATGAAAGGAACAAAGCAGGGACACATGTTACAACATGGACAGACCCACAAACATGACACCCAGGGAAGTAACCCACACACAAAAGGCCACTTGTCCTTGACTCCATTTATACAAAATATCCAGAAGGGGAAAATCTGTGGAGAGAAAGTAGACCACTGGGGGTCGTCTAGGGCTAAGGCAGTTTCGGGGAACTGGAGGGTGACAGCTGAGGGGTGTGTTGTCCCTTTTGGGGATGTGAAAATGTTCTAAATATGATTGTTGTGATGACAAGCACGACTGTGTGAATAAACTAAAAGCCCATTAAATCACACAATAAAAGGAAATTTCGTTTATAAATAAATGTTTCTAATTTATCTGGTTTGGAAAAAAAAATTAACTTCTTCAGGAGGAAGAGAATAAACACAACCCAGAAACAGCCAGTGTCAGGGGACGATCTGTGCTCCCCGTAAACAAAGGTAGCGGGGTGAGATCCACACCGACGCTTCCACTGTCACCCTCGTTCCTTGCCCAGAAGGCACAGGGTCCAGGCACTGCAGGAGAAAGCACCATGAGCAGAAGCACACGCCAAAGCCCAGGAGATGCCACCAGGAGCCCTGTGGCTGCAGCACAACATCGGGGAGAAACAGCAGCTGGGCCAGAGAAGGGGCTACTCAGGGGCATCGGAACCCCCGGGGAGTTCTGATCTCATCCTGGAAACCGGGCAGCATGGCCCTGGGTGGCACACACAGGACTCGAGCAGGGTGGCTGCCACAGTACTCCAGGAGGCCAGGCAGCCCGCAGGCTGTGAGTGTAAGAGGAAAGTGCTTTGGCGAGGGTGCAGCGATGCAGATGCAGCCAAGGCGGGTGGAGGGCTCGGCTCGGAGCACAGGGCTTTCTGCACAACACCAGGGCTAGAACAGGCCATTGGCTGAGTCATGCTGGCAGGGGGGTGGCAGGTTGAGGTTGAGACGTGGTCTGAATCCTGGAAGTGGTGAAGTCTCCCAGGAAAGGAGTCTGAGGAGTGGCAGAGAGCCAGAATTCCCTGGCCCCTTTGGGTAGGGCAGAAGAGAGACCACCACCCATGCCGAAAGGCCTAGTTTAGGAAGCTGAGGTCCCCCAGGGAGGGAGGGTCAAAGTCATGCTGGCTGGAGAAAAGCCTACCCGGGCCTGGTGTGGTGATGCCTATGGTTTCAGCTACTCGGGAGGCTGACGTGAGACGATCCCTTGAGCCAGGGAGGTCAGGGCTGCAGTGAGCTAGGATGGCACAATGCACTCCAGCCTGGTCCCCCAACTCAAAAAAGGAAAAATAAAGCCCACACCAGCTGAGTCTGCTGGATTTGACTGAGGAAAGGGAGGTCATGGCAGAAGCATGGAAGGGGGAGACCAGGGAGTGGGGGTGCCAAGGGGTGGGAGGAGCAAGTCTGTGAGCACAGCCGAGGAGGGGAGAGGGAGGCGGTCCAGCCGATGCAAACTCAGCCCTATGCGTATTCTCCATGGCCCTCACTGCCATGATTCCGCTCACGGCCCCGGCCCGGCTGGTCTGCACTGGGCCCTAGCATGGCTGCCCCCTTTGCTTCGGACTCAGATGCTCAGGTGCCCCCAGCTGCACTCTGTGCACGGAGCCACATCTGCCCGTGCCACCTGACCTGCACCGGCCTGCTGTTTCGCCTGTCACAACCTGACCTCTGAACTCTCCCACTGCCCCGCCCATGGTGCAGCCTTCATGGACTGCTTGGAACAAACCAATGTGGGCTGAAGGGAAGCTGCCAGGGCAAGTGAAAGGGCTCAGATGCGGCGAGGGCTGGGCCAGGCCCAGCACACAGTAGGGCAGAAGGGCCAGGGCAGGTAGAGAGAAGCTCAGCGGGGCTGGGGCAGAGAGGGGGCCACAGCTGGGCACGATGGGGCAAGGGACCTGCCTGCAGGCCCCATCTTCTCAATGAGACGGAGGATCGATCTATCCCAACAGCTGCATCAGGGCGGAAGCCATTCTCTCAAGGGAAGGGGAGTATTTTCCTGCTGGGGACCACGTGGTCTCTGCTGCACTATGAACTCAGCCACTGCCAGAGCAAGAACAGCTGCAGACGGCATGGAAACCAATGAGGGTGGCTGCTGCCAAGAGAATCCCGTTCACAAAAGCAGCCAGATGTGGCCTGGGGCCACGGTGTGCCAGCACTTGAGCTAGATGACAAGCTGTCACATGCGCCAGTTACCACAGGTCAGGGAGATGCCCCCATCTCTTCTAGCATGTTCTGCTGCCTATGCAGCAAGCTTGGGTTGGGAGTAAGTGGTCTAAATATGAAAAAGGTGTGAAAAAAGAAAGGCCTGGAATTTTTTTTTTGTGAGGAGAGACGGAGTCTTACTCTGTCATCTAGGCTGGAGTGCAGGGGTACAATCTTGGCTCACTACAACCCCCACCTCCCGGGTTCAAATGATTCTCCTGCCTCAGACTCCTGAGTAGCTGAGATTACAGGAGTGTGCCACCACACCCAGCTGATTTTTGTATTTTTAGCAGAGACGAGGTTTCACCATGTTGACCAGGCTGGTCTTGAACTCCTGACCTCAGGTGATTTGCCTGCCTTGGTCTCCCAAAGTGCTGGCATTACAGGTATGAGCCACAACACCAGGCCAGTTTTCTTTTTTTTGAGACAGAGTCTTGCTCTGTCACCCAGGCTGGAGTCCAGTGGTGTGATCTCAACTTACTGCAACCTCTGCCTCCTGGGTTCAAGCAATTCTTGTGCCTTAGCCTCCTGAGTAGTTGGGATTACAGGCATATATCACCACGCCTGGCTAATTTTTATATTTTTAGTAGAGGTGGGGTTTCACCATGTTGGCCAGGTTGGTTTTGAACTCCTGACCTAAAATGATCTGCCTGCCTCAGCCTCCCAAAGTGCCAGCCAGAATTTTTAAACATCAGCTCTGAGGAAGACCTCCTCCACCTTGTACACTGAAGGAAGATCTGCGTGTGACTGCCAGTTGTTGCAGGAGGAAGCAGATATCCTTGAAAGGGCTCGAGCCCTACCCACTGTGGCATAGTCTAGTCGGAGGACTCACTTCCTTCATACTCACCACTTCTTATGAAGGCTCAAGACGCAGGGAATGAGGTCCTCATAGGAGAATCCAGTGAGGTCCCACAGCTGAGTGGTCCAGGGCTGTGCTGAGGAGGAGAGCAGGCCGGGGATGGAGGGGATGGAGGAGCCGTGGTGACAGCCACCTGACCACTCCCACCCCGTAGCTCTGTGGGTTCTGCTGTGGAGTTTCCTGGAGCTCAGGGTTACAATCTTTTAAAAATAGTTTTGAAAAAAACCCACACAGGATGTGCAGGCTCAAGATCAGAAATCTGGGACATATTGAAGCTAGGAGTTGTGCTGTACCTTGCCCCCTCAAAGGTAACCAGCACAAATGGAGGCTGGACTCTTCCTCCCCACAGCCTCCTCCTATGTGACACCTTCCCTGACACCATCCCGGGTAAAGGCCGCTCCTTACTCTGCCCGTGTGTCAGTCTGGCCAGGAGCAGGGCTGCGGCGGCCAGGCGGGCTGGGGCATAGGCGGACAGGCTGGTGTGCAGCAGGGAGAGCTCACAGAGGAAGCTGCACAGGTGCTGGGTTCTTGGCTCCATGGGGACTAGTGTCAGCAGGACCTCCTTGTAATCCACCACAGTGGGGACCTAGGCAGCAGGGAGTGGGTGTGAGCTCTCAGCGCTCGGAACTCATTTGTGCAAGGCCGCGTACAAGCCCAGCGTAGGGTGTGGCCTGGATGACGTTCACGCCGATGCTGTACGCGCAGGGCACCAATGCAGATGGCGACATGGTGCAACGGTGGCCTTCTGCTCCGTGGCTCTGGGCACAGCAGAAACAGCTGCCCTCTGGGTCCATGAGGCCCTCCCACAGCAGGAAAGCTGCATGCCCCCCACCCCACCCTCCAGCACAGTGACAACTAAGATTAACGAGGAAAATGGAACGACTGCTTACTCGAATCTTCCCTTCCAGGGCGGAGACGATCTCACCCATCATTCTCACCAGGTCCTCGTACTTGTACGTGTTATCTGTGAGCCACACGGCCTCCCGGATGGTCAGGATCTCTTTACTGATGAACCTGCAATGCCAAGAAGGGGTCTCAGTGCGGAGCCCACTTCCTGGGGCAGGGGTGTGAGGCAGAGGCCGAAGGCTTTAGGAGGCTTCAAGGGAGGGAGGGAGCCATGGCTTTAGGCTTTGGTGATAAAAGGAGGCTATATAATGGACCCAGCTGCCCACGGCTGACAAGGGGAGCCCAGGCAGGAGGAAAGCTCAGCCAACAGTTCGAGACCGCCTTGAGCAGCAAAACAAGACCCTATCTCTACAAAAGGTTAAAAAATAAAAAAATAGCAGAGCATGGTGGCATGCGTCTATATTCCCAGTTACTTGGGAGGCCGAGGTGGGAGAACTGCTTAAGCCTAGGAGATTGAGGCTGCAGTGAGCCATGATTACACCACTGCACTCCAGCCTGGGTGACACAGCAGGACCCTGTCTCAAAAAACAAAACAAAACAAAACAAAAATGTATATAATAATAATAACAGGAGGTCAGAAAGTCCTGGAAAGAGGGATGAGAACCACAAGGCCGACAGAAAGCTGCAGGGCTGTTAGGCAGGCTCATAAATGTCTGCAGCAGGCCTGAGTGCTGCGAGCATTCAGTTTGCTGACAAACACGAAGGATGGAGACTTGCCCATCATGTGACGGCTCTATGAATGGGGTGGAAATGTTTAGACCCAGAAAGTGGATGAACCACCACATCTAGGAATTGGAGGCAAAGGGCCCAAAGATTGTTGCAGTCTGTGCCCGGCACTGTGTGGCCGTAGAAATCCTGACTGTCCCCAGGCAGTGATCACCCTGTTCTCTGCCATCTACCAGCACCAACTATCAGGGAACATGCTGCTCCAGTGGCCCCCAAAGCACCTTCCCCTGGGACTGAGGCCAAGTCCTTCGGCTGCTCCGTCCTGGGGACTCTGCAGGTTCCATGTATCATTAGCTTGACAGAGAGGACAAGAGGGACAAGGACCGTGCGTGCCAGTGTGGGGGCTGCCGGTGCCAAGAAGATGAGATGTCAGTGGCCGACAAGAGCCCCACGTGGGGTGTGAGGTGGCTGGTGGGGGCAAGGAAGGTACTGCTCTGACAGCAGAGGTGAGGAGCAGCTCAGCCTTTAAAACTTTTTTTTTTTGAGACAGTTTGCCTCTATCACTCAGGCTGAATTAGTACAGTGGCACGATCTCGGCTCACTGCAATCTCCGCCTCCCAGGTTCAAGTGATTCTCATGCCTCAGCCTCCCGAGTAGCTGGGACTACTGGTGGACACCACCACGCCCAGCTAATTTTTTTTTTTTTTGTATTTTTAGTACAGAAAGGGTTTTACTGTGTTGACCAGGCTGGTCTCAAACTCCTAAACTCAGGCAATCTGCCCACCTCAGCTTCCCAAAGTGCTGGGATTACAGCTATGAGCCACCGTGCCTGCAACACCCACTTAGACAAAAAAAAGAGAGAGAATAAGGCAGACGTTATTTGAGGGAGCCATGGTGATAGTTCTATGGACCACTGCAGCCAGGTTCTGTGGTAGTGGACTCAGCTCACTGAAACGCTTTTAGCGTCATTCTCTTACGGCCAGCCGGTTTGTGACCCAGGAGCTTGGTCGTAGGCTGCAGTGAGGGATACGGTTAGATCCAGGGAGGCGGCCACCTCACCTCCTCAGGTCAGAAGACCTGGAAGGCTGGATTCAGGCTCAAGAGCACATCTGAAGACGGCTCTGGATGCTTGCAGCAGGGGCCGCTCCCTCTTTCCGTGGGAGTGACACTGCTTCGAGCTGCTGCCACACGCAGGCCCAAAAAGACTACACCTCCCGGTTCCTGCTGGCGAGACGTGGCCACAAGACTAGGCTCAGTGCAAAGGTGAATGTGACAGGGACAGGTGTCCCAAGGACAAGGGGAGCACCCTAATTGGTGGCAGAGATTAAGATGGGAGATGAGGCTCCTTTGCTTCCTCGTGAAACAAACATCATCCCAATGACCTGAGCCTGGACCCTCTGCCTCTGGGTTACTTCTTCAAGAGAGAACCAAGTCTCCACAGCTTACACGCAAGCTGTGTGCAGCCAAACCTAGCGTCGCCCACCAGGCGCTACAGATGAGCCAGTCTGGAGGGCACTTTCTAGGGAGATGTAGACCATGCTGGGGGCAGCTGGTTTAGGAAATGCAGAACATATTCTGAGAATCATTTCCACACTATTTCCAAAGGTAGAACTAGGGGATCCAGCATTGGTTAAAGGAAAGCAGTGGTCTGATATGAAACGTACAGGCTGCCGTGTGAGGATGCACCGTGCAGCTGAGAGCCACCTTCGTGGTTGTAGTGGGCGCTGCAGGGCACCAGTGGGGAACAAAAAACCCTCGAACCCCAGGAGTACAGGAAACTCCGGCAACAGACTTCAGAACCCAGCTTCGGAGAAGGGCAGCTCACTGCCACCATCCCTAATCAGTCACCCTGCCACCCGCAGGAGCCAGGGGACGGGGGGTCTAACCTGTGGCTGCCAGAGTGAGGCTGCATTCTGGGTCCCAGACCCTGTGCCAGGACAAAATGCCTGGATGCAGGTGACCCACAGAGCAACCCCCACATGCCGAGGGCCGTTCTGCCACCCCTACCTGAGGAGGGCTCTCAGCTCAGCACTCCACATCTGACCAGGAGGCTCATGACTCAAGAACTCATGATGGCCAGGCGCAGTGGCTCACGCCTGTAATCCCAACACTTTGTGAGGGTGAGGCGGGTGGATCCCTGAGGTCAGGAGTTTCAGACCAGCCTGACCAACATGGTAAAACCTCTTCTCTACTTAAAATATAAAAATTAGCTGGGTGTGGTGGTGGGTGCCTGTAATCCCAGCTACTCAGGAGGCTGAGACAGGAGAATTGCTTGAACCTGGGAGGCAGAGGTTGCAGTGAGCTGAGATCACGCCACTGCACTCCAGCCTGGGTGACAGAGTGAGACTCCATCTCAAAACAAAAACAGAAACAAAAACAAAAGAACCAGTGAGGAGCACGTGAAGGGCGGTGCCCCTGAACCCAGGGAGGGCCAGCACGTCCCTGCCGGCCAGACTGAGGGGGCTTCTCACCGGGTGCAGATGACCATGCAGGCAATGCCCAGCAGCTGCAGCCTGTACCGCGGCACCAGCCTCCTCCGCAGGTAGCGGTCCACACACTCCACGGTCAGATGCAGGCACAGGCTCGTGAAGTCCTTCATGGTGGCGACTTCCACCAGCCAGTCGATCAGAATGTACCTGCGGATAGAGCAGCCAGAACTAGGGCAGGCGTTCTCCACGCATCCCTGTTTGCAATTTCAACCCCACCTGTTGGGCCTGACCAAATCCTGGGTAGCTCTAAAATCACAGATTTACCCTGGGACTCAGGCTGAGGAGGCCATGTCCCAGGAAGCCCGGGAGGCCCAGTGGGTCCCAACCCCAAAGCAGGTCCCACACCCTCCGACGGTGTTTCTGGGAGGTGGCAGACTTGCACACCTGTGCACCCGGGTTCCTCCTAGAGGACCACACATTCCCAGTGCTCCAAAACACAAGCGCTATGAGACCTCGACCTGGCGCAGAGTGAAAAGTCAGCCTATAGCTGTTTATGCAGCTGTACCTTGGGGCGTGCAGGTAGCAGGGGAAGGTGGACAGTTGCAAAGGAATGCCACAGGATACCCAGTATGGTAAACGCCTTTCTGAATAGAATGGAGACACTTGTCTTTTTCCTTTTTTGTGAGACAGTCTCACTCTGTCACCCAGGCTGGAGTGCAATGGCACAATCTCAGCTCACTGCAAACTCTACCTCCTGGGTTCAAGCAATTCTCCCGCCTCAGCCTCCCAAGTAGCTGGGACTACAGGTGTGCACCACCACACCTGGCTAATTTTTTTTATTTTTAGTGGAGACAGGGTTTCATCATGATGGCCAGCCTGGTCTCAAACTCCTGATCTCAGTCTCCTAAAGTGCTAGGATGACAGGCATGAGCCACCACACCCAGCTGCAGACGCTTGTCTCAAGGCAGAGGGGTCAGAGTGAATAGAAGGCAATAGAGGAATGGGAGGATGTGTGATTCTGCTGCACAGGCAGAGCAGGTGTCAGGTGTCACCCCAGACAGAAGCATCTTCAGGAGTGGAGGGGAGTAGAGGAAGATGAGTGGAAGCATGAAAAGAAGGGCAGAGGAGAAGCAGATCAGCCTCTACTTCCTCCCAGAACAGAGACCATGCAAAGGTCAGGTGTTTAAGGTTTAAACTGGCCGCTACTGTGAACAGACTAGGAAGCTTACTCAAAGCAGATGGATTTAACAAGCTTAATGATCTGACTTCTAAAAACCACTGGGCCAGGCACAGTGGCTCATGCCTGTAATCCCAGCACTTTGGGAGGCCAAGGAGGGCAGATCACTTGAGGTCAGAAGTTCAAGACCAGCCTGACCAATATGGCGAAACCCTGTCTCTACCAAAAAATACAAAAATTAGCTAGGCGTAGTGATGCATGCCTATGGTCCCAGCTTTTCAGGAGGCCGAGATGGGAGAATTGCTTGAACCCAGCAAGTGGAGGCTGCAGTAAGCTAGAATCATGCGACTATGCTCCGGTCTGGGCAACAGGGCAAGATTCCATCTCAAAATAAATAAACAAAAACAGGCCTGGGCGAGGTGGCTCACACCTGTAATCCCAGCACTATGGAAAGCTGAGGTGGGTGGATCATGAGGTCAGGAGTTGAAGACCAGCCTGGCCAAAATGGTGACATCTCATCTCTACTAAAAATACAAAAATTAGCCAGGCACAGTGACAGGCACCTGTAATGCCATCTACTCAAGAGGCTTGAGGCAGGAGAATCACTTGAACCTGGGAGGCAGAGGTTGCAGTCAGCCGAGATCGCCCACTGCACTCTAGCCTGGCAACAGTGTGAGACTCTGTCTCAAAAATAAATACATAAAAATAAAAACAGACCACAGAATTGCATACTTTAAAATGGGGAATGCAACTTCGCTTTTTATCAGAAGCTGCATCTCCCTGGTAAATCAATTTAAAAAAAAAAATGCCCACACACGAGTATCAACAAACCAAAAAAAAAAAAAAAAAAAAAAAAATAGCAGACCAGAAGGCTAGAAGGTGTCATCAGCCTATTTCTTCCAACGGAAAGAGGGAAGAGGACTGCCACCACCGCACAGGGAGCACAGGGCTCAACAGCACTACAGCTTGGTGCCATTTTTTAAAAAGATTTTTTTTTTTTTTGAGGACAGGGTCTTGCTCTGTGGCCCAGGCTGGAGTGCAGTGGCATGATCATAGCTCACTGCAGCCTTGAACTCCTGGCCTCAAGTGATCCTCCCACCTTGGCCTTCCAAAGTGCTAGGATTATAGGTGTGAGGCACAGCACCTGGCCAGTGTCATTTAATGTAGGGCAAAGGGGTGCTATATCCCTAAGACAGTGTGTGAGTGTGAATGTGCATTTGTCAGAAAGAACATCAGCCCTCTCTGGGGGAAGGGATGACAGTTCTCTTTTAAAAATAGAGATGGGGTTGGTCTTAGATTCCTGGGCTTAAGCTATCCTCCCTCCTCAGAGTCCCAAATGCTAGGACTGGCTGGGTGTGGTGGCTCACACCTGTAATCCCAGCACTTTGGAAAGCTGAAGTGGGCAAATCACTTGAGGACAGGAGTTTGAGACCAGCCTGGTCAACATGCTGAAACGCTGTCTCTACTAAAAATATAAAAATTAGCCAGATGTTGTGACACATGCCTATAATCCCAGCTATTCAGAAGGCTGAGGCAGGAGAACCACTTGAACCTGGGAGGTTGCAGTGAGCCAAGATCACACCACTGCACTCTTAGCCTGGGCGACAGAGCAAGACTGTCTCAAAAAAAAAAAAAAGGCTAGGATTACAGGTGTGAGTCACCATACCTGGCCTCATCATTTTGTAAATATGTAAATGTTTACTGAGTGCTTATTATGCATTGGGTGTTTGCTGACTGGGTAACCAGAGGCTTCCCATTGTAAATCCAAACTGTATCTGAAATCTCACGTGTAAAGTTGAAAAATGACTCGTTTTCCCTATTACTCTGTAACAGGTTCTGTGATTTGGTGGTTAGCATGGCAGCTGCCCTGGATGGCAGGGCTCCTGAGGGCCACTGAGTTTCATATGACATACTGATACTCGCAAAGGCTGGCCATAAAGAAAAGGCTGTGTCTCAGCTTTGGGAAGATGAATCTCGCCGTCTCAGATGGTGTTTGAGATGTTCAATGGAGGCTGCAAGCAGTAACTCATGCCTGTAATTTCAGTGCTTTGGGAGGCCGAGGCAGGCAGATCGCCAGAGGTCAGGAGTTTGAGACCCGCCTGGCCAACATGGCAAAACCCCATCTCTACATAATGTATAAAAATTAGCCAGGTGTGGTGCCTCTAGTTCCACTTGGGAGATGGAGGTGGGAGGAAAACTTGAGCCCAGGAGGTGGAAATCACAGAGAGCCCAGATCACACCACTGCACTCCACCCTGGGTGACAGAAAGCCTATCTCAAAAAAAAAGGTGTTCAATGTGTTCTATGGCTTAAAAAAGATCACTGCACTGTGGGAGACTGGGCAGGAGGATTGCTAGAGCCCAGGAGTTCAAGACTAGCCTGGGCAACATAGTGAGACCCTGTCTCTACGAAAAATACAAAAATTAGCTGATTAGCTGTGCGTGGTGGTGCACACCTGTAGTCACAGCTACTAAGAAGGGTAAGGTGGAAGGATCACTTAAGCCTGGGAGGCAGAGGCTGCAGTGAGCTGAAATCATGCCACTGCACTCTGGCCTGGGTCACAGAGTCAGACACCGTCTCAAAAAAAAAAAAGGTAACTGAAGAAAGCAGAGTAGGATGTTTTCTTCCAAAAAGTCCACGATAACTTAGGCATTACTGGTTTTAAAAAACACCCACATGGGGGGATCTGGTGAGGTGATAAGGGGACTCTATGCTGCCCTGTGGCGGGTGCCTGGAGTTAACTGGAAAGGGCTCCCTTCCTCTGGAGGCTGGCTGCCGCGCTGCTCTGACCAGAAGCCCCGGCCTGAATGCCTCACCTCATTGTGTCATTGAGTCCCTTCTGCACAGAGAAGACTTGCTGCTTACTGACAGCCTGGGAGGCCTGAAACAGCTGGCAGACGATCTCACTGGAAGCTCTCACCTCCAGTCCAAGCTGGTTTCCATTTGCACAGGCTTTGGCTAAAGACAGCTGAGGAAGAAAAGACAAACAAGAGCGTGAGGCAGCAGCCGTGTTGCGGTTTTCCGTTTCTGAAGCAAAGGGCCATTCAGGGAGCAAAGGCATGTGGACACATCGCCCTCCTTGAACTTAAACCTTCACAAGCTTTGGGAACGAGGATGGCTCAGGCTTTTTTTGCTGTTGTTGAGATGCAGCTTCGCTCTGTCGCCAGGCTGCAGTGTCGTGGTGTGATCTCGCTTACTGCAATCTCCACCTACTGGGTCCAAGCAATTGCCTTGCCTCAGCCTCTCAAATAGCTGGGCCTATAGGTGCACACTACCACGCCTGGCTAATCTTTTGTATTTTAGTACAGACTGGGTTTCACCATGTTGGCCAGGATGGTCTCAATCTCCTGACCCCGTGATCCACCTGCCTCAGCCTCCCAAGTGCTGGGATTACAGGCATAAGTCGCCGTGCCTGGCCTCAGATTTTAATTATTATTCTTTTTTGCATAAGTAAGAGATGACATGAGAAAAGATGTATCATGAAGTATCAGTTTCCTTTCCACCCTGGGTCAGGTCTCAGTTCTTTACATGGTTAATGCCTGGGGCAGCTGTGTTAAGTCTCTGGCCATACGCCCGAGTGCTCTCTGAAAGGCTTATGCCGATGTTTACAACCAGGATTAGGAGCACCTGCTTCAACACAGCTTCATACCACCAGCCACTGTGATTATTAGAAACAGCTATTTTCAGAAGTTACTAGCTAGCCACTCAAAAACATATACATAAAATTTGCTAATGTAATCAGCCCAAAATATCTCATTTAAAAGTGCACTCTTATGACTAGTAGTAAGGTTGAACATTCCAATTTCTAACCAGTTGAGTTTATTTCCTCTTTTGATTGATTTATTATTTTTTTTTTTGGCCAGGTTCAGTGGCTCACCCCTGTATTCCCAGCACTTTTGGAGGCCGAGGCAGGCAAATTACTTGAGGTCAGGAGTTCGAGGCCAGCCTGGCCACCATGGCAAAACCTCGTCTCTATTAAAAATACAAAAGTTAGTTGGGTGTGGTAGCAGGCACCTGTAGTCCAGCTACTCAGAAGGCTTGAACCCGAGCAGCAGAGGTTGCAGTACGCTGAAATCATACCATTGCAGTCTAGCCCAAGCAACGGAGAGAGAACTCCTGGCCTCAAGTGATCCTCCTGCCTTGGCCTCCCAAAGTGTTCGGATTATAAATGTGAGCCACTGAGCCCGGCCCTATTTCCTCTTTTTTGACAATCAACTGAGGCCCTCTCAACTTCCATCAGGGTCTTCCTGTTCTTACTGATTACCCTGAGTTTCCAACAGACCTACATTGTTGCATTTCTTGTAAAAACTTTTTTGTTGAGATAGGGTCTCCCTCTGTAGCCCAGGCTGAAGTGCAGTGGTATGATCACGGCTCACTGCAGCCTTAACCTCCTGAGCTCAAGAGATCCTGACGCCTGAGTAGCTGGGACTACAAGGCACACACCACCACATCCAGCTAATTTTAGAATTTTTTGTAGAGATGAGGTCGCACTATGTTGCCAGGGCTGGTCTTGAACTCCTGGGCTCAAGCGATCCTCCCAACTCTGCCTCCTAAAGTGTTGGGATTACAGGCATGAGCCACCACTCCTGGCCTTCTTGTAAATCTGTTGACTGACATTTTGGACGTGAACACCACAATGTGCCATAACACGTTGGGCTGGGCCATTATCAGTCTGTAATTTTGTTCCTAGCAGGTGAGCACACATCACTCTGCCACTCACATGGTAGGGTGACAAGAACAAGCTTCTATCTATTTGGCAGAGGGGCTTTCTTTGATTTGTCCGGACAACTTCTTTATTAGTTTTTTTGAGACAGAGTCTTGCTGTGTCACCCAGACTGCAGTGCAGTGGCACGATCTTGGCTCCCTGCAACCTCTGCCTCCCAGGTTCAAGCGATTCTCCTGCCTCAGCCTCCTGAGTAGCAGGTGCCCGACACCATGCCCAGCTAGTTTTTGTATTTTTAGTAGAGACAGGGTTTCACCAGGTTGGTCTTAAACTCTTGACCTCAGGTGATCCCTCCCCCTCCAACCGGGCTTCGGCCTCCCAGAGTGCTGGGATTACAGGCATGAGCCACGGTGCCCGGTCCCTGATGACTTCTTTGCAGCTGTGAGGGGAGAGTCTACCAATGCTTGATCTCTTGTCTGTAGCTCTGGATGACTTGCTGAGAAGGTGACATGGCGAGCAAGGCAGTCATAGAAGAGGAGGCAGGAAGGGACCCCACATGCTCTCAAGTAGCCTCAAGTTTTGTTCAACTTATGGGACAACTTTCAAGAGTGGTACAAACTTTGACAGCAGCTGTAGTTCATAAGCATTTGAAAATTAAGAGGCTGCTGGCTGAGAGGCAAGGGTGGATGGGGAGAGATTAATATCCTATTTCCCAGCTCTTCTGTGTACCTGTCCTTTAAGACTCAGTTCCAATGCTGGGCGCAGTGGCTCACACCTGTACCCCAGCACTTTGGGAGGCCAAGGTGGGCAGATCACCTGAGGTTGATAGTTTGAGACCAATCTAAACAACACAGAGAAACCACGTCTCTACTAAAAATACAAAAATTAGCCAGGCGGGGTGGCGCATGCCTGTCATCCCAGCTACTCAGGAGGCTGAGGCAGGAGAATCACTTGAACCCAGGAGATGGAGGTTCTGGTGAGCCAAGATCGCACCACAGCACTCCATCCTGGGTAACAAGAGTGAGACTCTATCTCAAAAAAAAGACTCAGTTCCAGTCCTGAACTGATCTCCTTTAGTTTCACTCTTGTCTCCCAGGCTGGAGTGCAATGGGGCAATCTCGGCTCAAGGCAACGTCCACCTCACCAGTTCAAGTGATTCTCCCGCCTCAGCTTCCCAAGTAGCTGGGGTTACAGGCACTTGCCACTCCGCCTGGCTAAGTTTTTGTATTTTTAGTAGAGACAGGGTTTCTCCATGTTGGTCAGGCTGGTCTTGAACCCCTGACCTCAGGTGATCTACCTTCCTCGGCCTCCCACACTGCTAGGATTACAGGCTGAGCCACTGTGCCCGGCCTCCTGAACCGATCTTATGGCATCCCTCAATCCCAGCCTCCCATGTGGGAGCCCAGACAGTCCTGCCCCAAGGCTGTAGGGAGAAAAGCTAGCTCCCCATGTCATCCCAGCCCCGGACATCACCTGCGCTTCCCAGCAGCCCTTGGCAGCGTAGTCCCTGAGTTTTCGGAAGCTGTGGAGACATCGCCCAGGATCTGACATCTGTCAATGGGAGAAGATCATTGAGCCTTTATACAACTGTGTCTCGGGAGGAACGGAGTACCAAGACACAGAAGGGCCGACACTAAGCTAACTTCCCACCTCTTCTCTCTCAAATGGCGGGAGTTGTTTTGGGGGTTGCCAAGAACAGCCGACTGTCCAGTGGCTCCTGAAGGCTAAGAGGCCAGGAGCAGCAAGAGCCACCTCCCTTTTGCAGACAGAACCGCATCCAAGGACTAGCATCAACTGTGCCTTTGTCCAGCGTAACTCCGCCCCACCCAGAGCAGGCTCCACTCACATCTGTCCTCCTGTCGCTTTCCCAAAGGAGGTATGAGCTGGTCAGACATCCCTGATGAGCAGCCTCTTCAAACAGGTCACGAGCCTGCTGCTGCTTTTCTTCATCCTAGAATAAATCCCAGCAGAGTTCGTTCTTCTTTTTTTTTTTGAGACAGTTTTGCTCTTGTGGCAAAAGTTGGAGTGCAACGGCATGATCTTGGATCACTGCAACCCCCGTCTCCCATGTTCAAGCAATTCTCCTGCCTCAGTCTCCTGAGTAGCTAGGATTACAGGCACCTGCTACCACACCCTGCTAATTTTTGCATTTTTAGTAGAGACAGGGTTTCACCAGGTTGGCCAGGCTGGTCTCAAATTCCTGGCTTCAGGTGGCCGCCCACCTTGGCCTCCCAAAATGCTGGGATTACAGGCACGAGCCACTGCGCCTGGCTATTTTTGTTGCTGTTGAAACACAGTATCCCTTTGTCACCCAGGCTGAATTGCAGTGGTGCAATCTCAGCTCATTACAACTTCCACTTCCTGGGTTGAAGGAACTCTCATGCCTCAGTCTCCCGAGTAGCTGGAATCATAGGTACCCACCATCACGCCTGGCTAATTTTTGTGTTTTTTTAAATAGAGATGTGGTTTCACCACATTGGCCAGGCTGGTCTCGAACTCCTGACCTCAGGTGATCCACCCACCTTGGCCTCCCAAAGTGTTGGGATTATAGGCATGAGCCACTGTGCCCGGCCTCCATACTCTTAAGTAGTTAACACATATTGCTCTGAGCTTTAATGAGTTATAGAAATCAGAGCAGAAACGACTTCTCTGCAGAGACACCGTTCCATACCCAGCAAGGAGCATGAACTCAGAGCTCTAGCCACAGAAGCCCTGCTCTCTTCCTAGAAGGGTTTATATTTGGACGGGGCCTGCAGGATCCCTGGTTCAGCTCTGCACCACCAAGGGCCTGCCCTTCTCACCGCTGCCAAAGGAACTGCCCTTAACTGTCACGACAGTGGTGGTGGCTCTCAGGGCTTCTCCTCAGTGTCCTTCTCTGATGCATTTGCCATGCCTATCACTAGAAGCCACCACGTTCCTGCAATTTGCCACAGGGGCTTTACAGATCACAAAGCCCATTAGGACATCAAGAGCAGAGAGGTCCACATGAGCAGCAGGGGAGGCTGACCAGGAGCAGGGCTGGCAAACGCGAAAGCAGCAAGGCTCGCCACCTCCTGCGATCTCCTCTGCAGCTCTCGACGCCCCCACTCACCCGCCAGCTGGGTCACAGAGCCAGGACCATAGCCTGCTGCCAGCCCACGTGTGCCACCTGGCTTCTCCGGCTGGGCCTTTCTGGGCAAGGCTTGCCTTTTGTTTTGGGACTTGGACGCCCCCTGCTGCTGCTTTTCACTGCCAGGATCTTGGCTAGGGATGTGTCAAACACGAAGTCCAAGTGCAGAGAACAATGTGACTCACCTCAAACAGACTCAGCACTCTGCCCAAGCAGTGCAATATGGATGCTTTGTGAGTCTTTAAAAAAAGGAGAAAGAAGTATGATTTCCAGCAGAGAACTGACAGGGGCCGTGCCTCCCCAGACTGTGTGTCTTTGGGTCCCATGCCTATGGCCCTGCTGCTGTCTGGCCCTCTCTCCCCTGCAGAGGGCCACTCCAAGATTTAAGTCTTGTTTTTTTTTTTTTTTTTAATGGAAACAGGGTCTCGCTTTGTCACCCAGGCTGGAGTGCAGTGGTGTAGTCACAGCTCATAGCAACCTCAACCTCCTAGGCTCAAGCGATCCCCCCACCTCAGCCTCCTAAGTAGCTGGGACACTAGGTATGCATCACCACCCCGGCTAACATTTTTGTATTTTTTTGTAGAGACGAGGTTTCATCATGTTGCCCAGGGTGGTCTTGAACTCCTGGCCACAAGCAATTCTCCAGCCTTGGCCTCCCAAAGTGTTAAATGACAGGCATGAGCCACTGCACCCGGCCGGATTTGTGTCTTGAGCTCCAACTGCTGCATGCAGCCTCAGCCCCATGTTTCTAGCCGTCAGCAGGTGTGCCCAGAACTCCGCAGCCCACCCTGGCTCTCAGGCTTCCTCCTCTCCTGCCAGGTAATTTCAAGATGCTTTCCCTAGATCTGCACTCTCAGTTTTCTGCATCTTCACTTCCCTTAGGCACCTGACTTGCCAGGGTCCAGAGTCTACCCTCAGGGTGTTCCTGGGACCGTGCAGGTGGCCTCACAGGTGCTATTGCTCACCCCTCGCCCCTTGCCCAGACTCACCCTCTGCAGTCGGCTCTCTGCCCTGAGGCTCTCGTGAACCACGGCCTTGCAGCAGCTTCCGCTCACCGACCACGGAGGGCGGATAAAGAGCCAGATGAAGGGCACGGCACCAACGTTCAGCCGCTCCGCAAGACTGAAGAAGTGAGAGGCCTTCAGGCCGTTCACTTCCGCACGGGCCTCATCAGACACAGACACTGCAGGGACAGACAGGACAGGGCCCAGGGATGTCTCTTGGGCATGGAATGTGGAAAGTTGGCATGGTCTTGGTGGATAATGTAAAGCCTGAAGCCCACCACAGTGCAATACAGCTGGTGTTTCAAGAGGGAAGAGCCCTCTAGGATGGGGGTACCTGCATTTTGCCCCCTACTTGGTTAATGTCTAGAACAGGAAGGTCATTGTGATCAACGCCCCTGCTGCAGTCCTCCTGGAAGCCTGGATTCTGAAGGTAAGGGGGAGGAGACCCCGCCACGCTTCATGTCCCATCCTCCCTCCAGCTGGGAACCGCTTCCTGACCCCCTGGTAATGGGTCCAGGGCAGGGGTGCAGGTTCTTTTTGGGAAGGGGAGAACATTCTAAAATTAGACAGTGGCAATGGCTGCACGACCCTGTGAATATACTAAAAACCACAGAATTGCACACTTTAGATGCGTGAACTACACCGTGTGTGAATTTTATGTCTGGGAACTGCTCTCTGATGGGAGGGCGGAGATAAGATCTCAGCTCTCCCGATCCTGGAGGAGGGTGTTGCTCATGGTCCCTGTCAGTCACCGCAGTCCTGCCAGCTGGCAAACGGGAGAGACTCTCCCAGCAAGACATCAGATCGTTTAGAAGTAGGAATGCAGCAGGCTACACCCCAGTCGTTATGTGTTTTGGGAGCTGGGACAGGTTGTGGGCTCATTCCTTGGGGTGCTGAGCAGACAGGCAGGAACTGGTAGAAGAAAAGGCTACACAAGGTTGTTTCAAGAAGCATCTGGCCTCTGGGGATGAAGGGATCCAGGCACCAGGCCAGCTCTGACCTGTCCGTTCCTGCTTCCTGCCTAGAAGCTTGGCTCTGTATTACTAACTGTGGAACTGGCACACTGACCTCTGTCTCAGAGCTCTCAGAGGATGGCCAAGGAGAGGGCCTGCGTGCTCATGGCACAGAGGACGGGAGCCCAAACAGCCCCCGCGCTGAGGCTCTGGCTTAGTCACTCTTTGCACACTGAAATGAAAGGGTGTGCTAAAACCAGAGGTGACTCTCTCGTCACCTACAAAGTCAGAGTATCATTAGCGGGTCCCTCAGCAGGTACATCTGGGAACAAGCTCCTGAGAGGGGACAGGAAGGCAGGCCATCAGATACGGCAAAAACAGCAACTGAACTGCTAACACACGGACCATCACTTCGTAGGGCCAAAGGCTCATGCTTATCTAAAGTGCCAACATGCAGGCGGGGTCAGGACTTACGGCCTTCATTGTAGAGGTAGGCTATGCCCAGCTTCACAGCAGCTTCGAAATTCCCCTTTTCAGCAGCCCTGAAACATTAAGAACAGAAAACATCACAGTATTTTATGCCACAAACATTATGAAGCACCACGGCACTTTAAGTCATAATATTTGATCCCCGAATCACATATATATATATTTTTTGTTTGTTTGTTTTTGAGAAAAGGTCTTGCTCTGTTGCCCAGGCTGGATCACAGTGGTGATCCAGCAGTGGTGTAATCATGACTCACTGCAGCCTCAACCTCCTGGGTTTAAGCCATCCTCCTACCGTGGCCTCCCAAGTAGGTAGGACCACAGACATGTGCCACCATGTCAAGCTAGCTAAAAAAATATTTTTTTTTCTAGAGACAGGGTCTTGCTATATTGCCTAGGCTGGTCTCAAACTCCTGGGCCCAAGCGATCCTCCCACCTCGGCGTCACAAAGTGCTGGGATTATAGGTATGAGCCATCACGCCCGGCCCTAGAACATTTCTTTACGTCGTGTAGTCGAATACAAATTATCCATTACATAGCAGGGTCTGTGAAAGCCAGTCACAAAAGACCATGTGTTGCATGATTCCATGTGAAAAGCTCACGAGAGGCAAATCCAGAGTGACAGAAAATCGATTAGGGGTTGTCTAGAGTTTCCAGGATTGTGGGGAAAATGGGAAGTGACTGCTGATAGGGACGAGCTTTCTTCTTGGGGTAAGGGGAATGTTCTAAAGTTATATACTGGTGATATCTACATAACTCTCAATATACCAAAAACCAATGAATTACACGTTTTATTTATTTATTTATTTAAAGACGGAGTCTCATTCTGTCACCCAGGCTGGAGTGTAGTGGAGCAATCCTGGCTCACGGCAACCTCCGCCTTCTGGGTTCAAGCGATTCTCCTGCCTCAGCCTCCCGAGTAGCTGGGACTACAGGCGCGCACCACCACGCCCGGCTAATTTTTGTATTTTTAGTAGAGACGGGGTTTCGCCATGTTGGTCAGGCTGGTTTTGAACTCTTGACCTTGTGATCTGCCAGCCTCAGCCTCCCAAAGTACTAGGATTACAGGTGTGAGCTACCATGCCTGGCCACATCTTATTTTTTTATTTTTCTTTTTGAGACAGTCCTACTCCATTACCCAGGCTGGAGTGCAATGGCGTGATTTTGGCTCACTGCAACTTCTGCCTCCCAGGTTCAAGCAATTCTCATATTTTAGCCTCCAGAGTAGCTGGGACTACAAATGCCCATCACTGCACCCAGCTAATTTTTGTGTTTTTAGTAGAGACAGGGTTTTGCCATGTTGGCCAGGCTGGTCTTAAACTCCCCACCTAAAGTGATCCACCCACCTCAGCCGCCCAAGGTGCTGGGAATACATGGGTGAGCCACCCCACCCAGGTGAGCTATATACTTTAAATGGGTGAACGGTGTGATGTGCGGATCCCGTCTCAGTAAGAAATACACACGGTCCAACCGGAAGCAGCTGAAGCATGGCCCCGGTAACACGGCTGCCCGCCTTTGCTGGCTGTCTGTCCATCTTGATTTCTGGCAACTCAGGTGGACGAAGGCCACAGTGAATCCCCGTCAGAAAAATCCTTGCCTGAACCGTGGTTCTTTAGTTTGCTAAGCTCAAGCTAGGCCTGCTTCTGAGGGCGGCCTACCTGGGCCCACGAGCACACACACACAGGCTGCAGGGTGCAGACTAGGGTGGAGGCAGCCAGTGAGTGAAATGCCACAGGGTAGAAATCACATTGTTTTGACCACAGGGAAGGAAGGCTGAGTGAAGTTTCCACAGGAAGGTGACTCGTGTCTGGGTCATGTGGGAATCGGTCACAGCCCTCTGGAGGTACTGTGGGCCCATGTCAGTGGCATGGAGAATGACTGACAGCACGACCTGCTGGAAGGCGTGTGGCTTGTGTGGCCCGATGTGTGAGGTCTGCCGCCCTCAGTCACTCCCCAGGGGATGAGGCAATGTCACGGGAGACAGCAACAGGAAAACTGTTGCTGAATCAGGCCTCGGGACACAGGCTGGCACATAGAAAGGCCAAGGCAGGAGAAGGCCGAGCCATTCTCAGGGTGCAGAGATACCTTTCAAAGAGCTTCAGGTTCCCTGGAGACGGCCACAGCTCCCGGAAGCTGGCACACGCCCACACGCTGGCGTGGTTGTCCACCAGGTCCTTCAGCTGGGAGTGCACCTGCAGAACAACAGGGGCCGGGCTGGGTCATGGAGGGACCACCTGAAAGCCCCACGCCTGGAGGCTTTTGAGGATGAGGCACAGACGTAGGGTCTCCTGTCTCCCTCCCCATGCCAATAGTCCAGGTCCCCAGTCTCTGTGTGTGAAAGTAACCGTTGCTTTGAACAGAGAAAAGAGCCCCAGAAATGCATTTTTCTGGATTCTGAAGGTGGGAAGAGGACAATGGTCTTGGGAGGAGGGAACAAGCACCCAGGTTGAGAAGGAGGGTTTGACATCCCTGCAAAGGTATCACCCGCAAAGACCAGGGAAACTGACTCTAAACAGGGGCAGGCAGGACAGAAATGTGTTTTGTGCCTCCCCGCTGGGGGACTTGATGGTGGGAGTGTGGAAACAGGTCACAGGGACTCAGGGCAAGGAACAACACCCATGATGGAGGTCTCAGGGAGAACCTAGAGCCTCTGCGCTGGGTCAACACAGGAAGTGTCTGGGCCAGGACCCAGAGCACAGGTAAGCATTTTAAGTGCCAAAGTTTCCACTGACACTGGAAATTCAGAACCCCCTGGGGTCCACATAGTGTGTCACACCTGCGATGGAGGTGGCTTTAGGAGTCAGGAAGCGCATTCTTGCTGGAGTTTTCCAATGAATCCACTGCAGACTCTAGGTTAAGTCACTCAAAGTAAGGCTACAGTTCCAATATCTAGAAAATAACCCCTAGAATCCATTTCAATGGTAAATGTGACATGGGATTTGTATATAAGAATATATTTTTATTCTTTTAAACATTAAACACTATTCTATTATCTAAGGGATGCAAATTTCACTGCCATAAAAGGGTACTTTCTCTGTTGACACCACAATGAACAGAGGCAACCTGAGTGTGCTGGGAGACAGCAATAGAAATTTCTGTAATCAGAAAGTCTTAAAGAAAGCATCTGGTAATGTCCGTTTCCTTTGCCCTCCTTTTTTTTTTTTTTTGGATACATTGCCCAGGCTGGATTTCAGAGGCACAATCAGGGCTCACAGCAGCCTGCACTGCCCAGGCTCAGGTGTTCGTCCTGCCTTGGCCTCCCAGGTAACGGGAGTACCGGCATGTGCCACCACGCACAGCTAATTTTTGTATTTTTTGTAGAAACGAGGTCTTGCTCTGGCTGGTCTTGAACTCTTGGGCTCAAGCGATCTGCCCTCCTAGCCTCCCAAAGTGATGGGATTACAAGCGTGAGTCATGGCACCTGGCCTACCCTCCCTTTCAGCCAGTTTTGTTCTGACATTTAAGAACCCAAGGCTTTGATGGTATAATCAACAATGCTAGGGCTCATACTGTTTCCATCTAGAGACTTACGGTTCGGACCGCCAGGATGTCCTCCACAGAAAGCCATTTCAGGATGTGAAACAGCACATCTTCGGGGAGACTCAAGATGGTCAGGTTTCGGGGTCTCCTCCTTATTCTTCGCTTTGTAGGGTAACAGAAACACTTGGCACACCTACAGTGGACCACTTAAGGAAAAAAAGACAGAAGTCTTGATAAGATGAAAAGTTATTCTACACACAACCCTTGAAGGGAAAAAAAAAAGGATAAATTTCCATCTGAAGATGATCTAATGGTTACTATTCCCTGCACCACAAAAGAAGGAACCATGCTTCTTGTATCAAACGATGATTATGTAAAGGAGTGGCATTGCACGAATTACAGAAGACATCATTCATTTTCAAATATTCAACAAGTATTTGGCAAAGAGCACCCATCATGTAACTTAGCTATTGGGAAACTTTCAGATCCAGGGTCCACACGACACCCAGGAAGGGGAAAAAGCTGCGAAGGCTGAGGACGGTTTTCCTCGCATTCACTCTCAGGAAAGCCCCTGGTTAACCCGCGCCCCTGCCCTGGGTTAAAGGGCTCGAGCCCGCCCTCCTCAGGCGGCCAGGGTCTCTCCTCTTGCGGGACTCCTGGGGCCTTTGGTGGATAGCTTGCTTTTTCCACACATGACCAAGGTGCGTAATGTTCAATAAGGACCTGTGGGCTTGAAGAGTCGTGTTTGCAAGTCCAAATTAGAAGGGTCGGCCCTAGAGAGAAGCCAAAGACTTGGAGGCCGGGGCAGTGTGTGTCCACGTCTCAGCTCTGCAGAGCTGCCCGGCTTCTGAGTCTCAGTGTGCCCTCCACTGCAGAATGCGGAGTTGACAGCTACACAGTAAGGTTGCTGCTCAGATCCCAACACAAACCTAAACCAGCAGGTTTGTGTGCAGGTGCATTCATTAAAGGTGAAACAGGCTCTCCACCCAGCAGGCGGGCAGCCCCGCCAGGCTTCTCACATGTGTGTCCTCTCCTCTCCCCACAGCCGGATTTTCCAATTCCTACTCCAGCAACCCCTTCCTCGCTCTAAGCAGATGACCTTGGCCCTTATTTCATAGGATAACAGAAGCCCTCAGAGAGGAACCGCAGGATCCTGCCTCCCCATCTACAAATCGACCTTTCTATCCATTCTTCTTCCAGTCCTGAAAACAAACGCCGCTCCCTCTGTGGGCCCGAATCCCTCCCCGCCAGGACCTCCCAGCGATTGCCCCCTGCTCTCCGCTCTTGCCCTGGGTCTTCCCGTCAGCAATTAAATGAGCTGCAAAAGCCAAAGGTATTCCAGGGCTACACATTCTCAGATGCTATAGACCTCCCCATTAAACAGTCCTCATTCTCCGGCTCCAGGACAGACACTGGGAGACGTGTGATAATCGCCGTGATAATAACTGAAACCGCAGCTCGGGTTTTCTCCGCCTCAACGCGCGCGGAGCCGAGCGCCGCTTTCCACGGAGCTGGGTCTACGGCCCCGCTGGACGGAAGCCCCGTCAGGACCGGCCGGGCCGCGGGATCGCCTCGCCCCCACGCGCGCCGCAGCCCCATCCCCGACCAGGAGGCGCTGGTGTTTGGCTCCCCGGGACCCCACTGCCGCTCCGGGAACCGGCTGGAAAATGTCGCGGCGAGGGGAAGACGCCGAAGGGCCCCGGCGCCCGCCGGGCATTTAAACCGCGCGCCCGGCCGCGAGGGCTCCCCGCGCCGAACGCGACCCCCGCCCCGGGTTAAAGGGCTCGAGCCCGCCCTCCTCAGGCCGCCAGGGTCTTTCCTCTCGCGGGATCCGCCGTCCGCCCCTAAGGGCAGGCAGAAGGGGCGCGGGGCAGAGACCGGCGGACATCACCCGGTACTCACCGCCGCCACTTCCCATCGCCGCGCTCGCGTAGCTGCAGCCAGAGCCCGCCTGAGAGCGCGCCCGTGCCCCGGCTGGAGCGCGCCGACCCCTCGCGCAGGCGCAGACCCCGCCCCGCCGCCCGCCCCAGTTTTCAAACGCGCCCGGCCCTCCCATTGGCCTGCTCGGGGGGGACCGCCGGCGGCCCCGCCCACTCCCCGCCTCGGACACGCCTTATGCCCCGCCCTCCACGCCCACCCCACTTGCTCCGGACGCCCACCATTGGCCGCACCAGGACGCAAATTCGAACGTTGGCCGCTGATTGGTGGAGCCCGCGTGGCCGCCCCGCCTCCCCAGCGGGGAAGTGAGTCCCCGAGGAGCGCCGCTCTCCGGCGGCGGGCGAAGAGTTTGGCTGCGTCCTTTCCCGCCTGCGTGGGTCCAGGCTTCGCCGCTGACTCTGGCGACTGGCATCCGCGGTGCCGGATAGACTGCAAAGACGCGTGCCGTCGGCCAGGGGAAAGGGGACTCCTTGGCGTCCCTCGCAGTCGCGGCCGTGACCCGGCCTGCGAGAGCCCCGACGTGGCGCTTCTAGGACGAGGCGGTGCCCAGCCCGGGTCCCGGGGTGGGTCCTGGGCCCGCGACCCTCAGCCCCAGCCTGCACGGTCTTCCTTTCCGCCGCCCGCTTCAGGTGGAGACCCTTGGGTTTGTGGCCGAGCCGCTTCTGGGCGGGGATGCTGGCCCAGATCGTGGTAGGGAAACAGCGGGTGGGAGCCGGCGCTGGAAGTCTCCCCTGGCCTACCCTCCGGAAGGCTGACCCCTTCTTCCGCGAAACGTGATGGACCCTGGACGCCTCAGTGCCCCAGGACCGGGGCACGCCCTCCTCATCGCTTTGGCCAGTTGCTGCCCCCCGTCTCGCCTCCTGGGCGCCGCTTGGGAGCTGCTCGCGGAGGGAGGTGTCACGTCTGCTCACTCGTCTCGGGCAGAGCCCATTCGAGCTGTCCTTCAGGAATCGGCCACACCCCACCCCTTTCGCAGCCTCCTGAGTGTGTGGTGGAGGACAGGGGCTTTTCCTGGTGAAGGCGGGGGCCTGGGCCGAGGCTGCCCCCGCCTCCCTCACGCTTCCCTCAGTCCGCACCGTCCCATCCTTATGAGTGCCCGCAGCCCTCGTGACCACAGAACCCCTAAGGGTACTGGGCCTGCCCCGGGCACACAGGCAGGAGCTCGGGCGAGCAGGCGTCAGCCAGCCTGGAGCAAGAGACAGAGTACACAGGTGGTCCCAGCACAGGGCACCGAAGAGGCCCTGGAAGTTGGGACTATTCCCTGGCCTGGAATTAGGAAGCCGGTGAAGGAGGGTGAAGAGAGGACAGGCTGAGCGAGTTTGGGGCCTGCTTCCCAGATATCCCATGTTCTCAGCCCCCAGATTTCTTATCCCGTCATCTCACTTTTGTCCCCCTGGCTTACTGTTTCCTACTTTGTCACTGTTACCTGTCTCCCCCTAGGGCAGAGGTGCGCTTTCAGGGTTAGCTTCTTGAAGGGATTAATCAAGAGCCAGCCATGAGCACACTAGCCACACCGGCTGCCTCTAGGACCTAGGACAGCATCCCTGCTCCCTGTGTTGTCTGACTCCATCCTGTGCTTTGTGTCCTGATGACTCTCTTTTCTATATTGAGAGGCAAATCTTTTTCAGGGAGCAGGAGTTGTCTTGGCTCCAGCCACGCCTGGCCCATTCCACCCACTGGGCTGGCAGCCGGAGCCTCCAGGGCTGCGCTGGGGTGATGAGTGGCTCCTCCAGGGTGTCAGCCCGTTTCCCACTGGGCTTCAAAAATGATCAATAAGGATCTTTGGGCTTGAAGAGTCTTGTTTTCAAGTCCAAATTAGAAGGGTCAGCCCTAGAGAGAAGCCACAGACTTGGAGGCTGGGGCAGTGTGTGTCCACCTCGCGTCTCAGGGTACATTGGGTAGCATGGCCTGCTGTGGGAGGGAGTGCACTCGATGGACAGACGATCTGGGCAGGGGATTCTAGAAGAGGATGGAAGTCCACACATCCGAGGTGAGGCCTTGTTGGAAAAGTCCACACCATTAGCTCGGGGGAATTCCTGGTGGAATGAGGTGTCAGTTGGAAACGTCATGGGTGGTGAGGGGCAGGGGAGAGTAAGGGAACGTGAAGTACGTTGAGAGCCTGAGACATCCCACATTCAGAGAGGAGGATGGGCCTTCAGTGGAGGCAGAGAGGGGCATGGGAGGAATGAGAGCTGGATGTGGGAGCAGAGGCCCAGGGAGTGGCCTTCATCAGTCACCTGAAACAAGCATTGAGAAGAGGGTGGGTTGGTGACCACGGGTGTGTCATGCCATTGTTCTGGACAAGAGCTGTGGGAAGCATAGGCAAGGCCGGTGCCCCACACTTTCCTGAGTCCTGCATCTGCACTTCCTAGAGGGGAGCTTAGGGGCCTGTGTCAAGGGGCAGAGTGAGCTCCACAGAGAGAGAAAGGCCACTGCTGGACTCAGAGAGGAGAGCGTCCACGACAAAGGTGTGGCCACATCCGTTTGCATCTGGATGGTGCGATGGTCTGGTGCCTGTGGGGCCTCTGCTCAGAGAGGAGAGTGTCCACGACAAAGGCATGTGGCCACATCCGTTTGCATCTGGATGGTGCGATGGTCTGGTGCCTGCGGGGCCTCTGCTCAGAGAGGAGAGTGTCCACGACAAAGGCATGTGGCCACATCCGTTTGCATCTGGGTGGTGCGATGGTCTGGTGCCTGCGGGGCCTCTGCTCAGAGAGGAGAGTGTCCACGACAAAGGCATGTGGCGACATCTGTTTGCATCTGGATGGTGCGATGGTCTGGTGCCTACGGGGCCTCTGCTCAGAGAGGAGAGTGTCCACGACAAAGGCATGTGGCCACATCCGTTTGCATCTGGGTGGTGCGATGGTCTAGTGCCTGCGGGGCCTCTGCTCAGTGGTCTTCACACTGGAGCTGTCAGAGCACCTGCGATAGGGCTTGTTGCAACATGGATTGCTGGCCCTGCCCCAAGCATTTCTGATTCAGTAGGTTTGCGGTGGGGCCCAAGAGCTTACACTTCTAACCAGTTTCCCGATGGTGCTGCTGCTGCTGCTGGGCCCCCACTGGGAGGACCTCTGCCCCACTGTAACCCTGGCTCCCCTGCCTGTTGATGTGGGAAGCTGCTGGCTGCCTCTAAGCCAGTCAACCCATGTGGGAGGTGGGGCGCTGTCCACTTCATGGGTGGATATAGGACCACATGTAGCCCTAACTTTGCAGGAGCCAGGGAAGAGGATGAAACTCCACACATCCAAATATTTAAATACCGTAACATCCTGACTTAGGCCAGCAAACTTGTCAATATTTCTTTCCTCCTTCCTTCAGAGGAACAGTGATTACCACCCGGAGACCAGGTGTGAGTTGAGAATCATGGTCTCTGCGAAGCTCCACTCTGGCATGTGGCCACGGGAGCCAGGCCCGCCCTGGCCTGCGGGCACCCTTCTCTCTGTTTCTGGCTCTATCCTGCTTTCCAAGGGATCTGTGCACATGTGTGGAACCCCCCCCCATCCAAACTCCACCCGCAGTTCTGCAGAGCTGCTGCTTTGCTGCACCTCGAGTCTCAGGCTGTGTCAGCTGGCATAGCCCGCCCTGCCCTGGGAGGGAGTGCACTGGATGGACAAATGATCTGGGCAGAGGATTCTAGAGAAGGAAGAGCGCAAGCTTTGGGTGAGCATTTCTCTCTGCCCTGCAGACGTCTTGCCCATGAGCAAGGCCATGACCAGGACAGGCCCCTTGAGGCTGGACCTGAGGGTGATGTGATCAAATGACATGATGCCTGCAGGGGACCAACCACAGAACTGGCACCTGGTTGGGTCATGGTTAGTACTGTCATCACCCCCTGGCCACCACCCTTGGAAAGGGCATGCAAGATGTTTTGAGGCTGCTTCCACAGCCAGGTCTCAGTAAGACCACAGTCTACTCAGCTGGGACTCGGGCATCCCTTTCTACTGAAATGCTCCTGGGTTCTCCAGGGGGCCTCTCAAGTTCCCCAGTGGGCCCCACTCTGCTCCATGCACTGCAGTTGAGGGGAGAGCCCTGTGCTGAGCCAGCTGGGCTGAGAGCTGCCTCTGTAGCCCTGGAAGCTCAGGGCAGGCCATGCATACCTGGGCCAACCTGGCACTGGGATGTCTTTATTATAGCAGGACAGGCTCTGAGGGAGGCAGGGAGGGAGGCAGGGAGGGAGGCAGCAAGCACGATGAGGGGCCCGCATGCTCTGCCTGCTCTCATTGGCCTTCACTTTGGACCAGGGGCACAGGGGAGGCGAAGCTCAGGAAGATGTCCTCCAGGGTGACCTGACTGAGTAGTCATCCAGCATGTACTTCTTCTTGGCTTGCTCCAGAGTACCAAATACCTGAGAGGAGGGAGGAGGCTGCTGTGGCCAGGCTGTCCCACAGACAAACACAGGGGAGGAAGGGGGGAAGGGCTGGCCTCTGGGACTGTGACAAAGCCCCCAAGAGGCCCATCCCTCTCTCAGCCGCTCCAGAACACTTCCCAAGAAGTCAGCACTATGGATCTCCACTGCCTGTACTCTTGGGTGGGAATGGTGCCAGAAGGGCAGAGGCCTGGCAGGGTCCCTGGCTTGCTGTGTGTCCCTGGGCATGTGGTGTTTCCTCTCTGGGCCTGCTCTCCTCTCCGTGAAATGAGGGGGCAGGAGGAGCCGATCTCCAAAGTCCCTTCCAGCTAAAACACCTTCTGTTCTATGAAATCACATGAACATTGCCATGGAGATGGCAGAGGACAGTGGCAGCACTGAACATGACTTCAGGGCAATGGGGAGGAGAGAAAGTGAGGGGGAGAGAGTGACAGAGTACCCCAGAAAGTTGGTCACATCAAAGATATGCACTCACCTTCGCCCAGCTGAGGTTTTGGCCCAGCAGGTGGTAATGGACCATGCCTTGGTGCTCATCTTCCAGGATGCTGCCTGCAAGGAGAGTGGTGTGGCTGTGAGGGCTGGGCAGGAGGATCAGGGAGGGTGCCTGGGTGCTCAGCACTGCCATGTCCCAGGGATCGGGGAGACCGGACGTGGCAGGGGTGGGGCACAGACATTCTTCACAGCGGATGGGAGAGGCCTAGACAGGGGCCCAGGGCCC
>CAUYQU010071835.1:0-54914 GCA_963574635.1 Cheracebus regulus | reverse complement strand
AAATCACTCCTCAGCAATTGCATAGCATTTCACAGGTTTAAATAAAATATTAGTTGGCTGCTTATTTGTTATTTTCATCCCCTATTCCTTCCTGTCTCCATTGTTAAGCACAATTATTGGCATAAAAGAGGTTTTTAATATTCATTTTTAGACTGCATTCTAGCCTGAGCAATAAAACAAGAATCCCATTCTCTCTCCCTCTTTCTCTTCCTCTTTCTTTCTCTCTTTCTTTTTTTCTTTCTTTTGCTGTTTCTTTCTTTCTTTCTCCTTTTCTCTCTTTTTCTAAAATAATAAAAAAAAAAAGAAGCAAGCTTTATTTTTTTGTGGGGGACGGGGTTTCCCTCTGTCACCCAGGCTAGAGTGCATCTCAGCTCACCACAGCATCCGCCTCCTAGCTTCAAGCAATTCTTTTGCCTCACCCTCCCAAGTAGCTGGGATTACAGGTGTGCGCCATCACTCCCAGCCACTTTTTGTATTTTTAGTAGAGATGAGGGTTCACCATATTGGCCAGGCTGGTCTCAAACTTCTGACCTCAATGATCCGCCCACCGCAGCCTCCAAAAGTGCTGGGATTACGGGCATGAGCCACTGCACTTGGCCAAGAAACATGTTTTTAATGCGGCCGGCCTCCATGGCTGGAAGAAGAGAAGAGAGGCAGGCTGCTCTCATGCTCACCTTAATTGCAGTAACCCTAAGAGAAGCTGCACTGACTCACCATGAGAATGCCTCCCAGCCTGGGGTTCTTGGAGAATTCTCCACACTAATGCAAATAGCCTCCCACTCCCTCACTAAGGGGAGCTGTTTTCTGAGGGTTTGCTTCCAAGCCTGGCATCAGGCTGTGCAGAAGTTACAGCCTTGCTTTAGGTGAAATCAAGAGAGTCCTGTTATCAGTCCAGGGTCCTCTGAAGAGCACCAGAAAGGGTGCCCCAGGAAAGTCCGGGTTAGGAAGCTGTTTGTCCACAGCTCAGCTGGGTCACAGCCTTCCAGTCAGGAGAAACCTCCACTTAGAACAAGCAAACTGTCTTTGCAGTGTTCACGGGGCCTTCGTTCCTGTGTGCTTTCACCTCATTATTTCCTTGCTACTGCTGCCCCAGAAAGACCACATAGCCTAGTTACTCTCCATGAAGACACAAGTTTATGACTGTTTGCCAACATCACATTTAATTACTTTTGATTTCAGACTTCCCATTATCTGGGCAGGGAAAGCAAAAGCAAATGCTGCTGCCTTGCTCTGTGAGTCCTGAAACGTCACAGGCTGAAACAACACACGCTTCTTTTTGCGCCTAAAATTTTACTGTGAGAAACACAAGGATTGAAACTGAAGTTGAAGACAATTACGTGGCACTATGGTTTTTTATTTTTTATTTTTTTGAGAGAGGGTCTTACTCTGGCTGCCAGGCTGCAGGGCAGTGGCACAATCACAGCTCACTACAGCCTTGACCTCCCCAGACTCATGCTATCCTCATACCTCAGCCTCCCAAGTAGTTGGAACTACAGGCATGCACCACCACACCTGGCTAATTTTTGTATTTTTTATAAAGATGGGGTTTCACCACGTTGCCCAGGCTGGTCTTGAACTCCTGGGCTCAAGCAATCCTCCCACCTCAGACTCCCAAAGTGTTGGGATCACAGGCATGAGCCACCATGCCCAGCATGTGATACATTTTTAACAGTTAATTTCTGTAGAGGACATGAATTTGTTCCTTCTTCCAAATCGTCATCAATTCTTGTGACATTTCCAATAAATAAATAGCTAATAAGCTCAGGCCCTAACAAAGCCTGGCTGCACTAGCATACCAAAAGCTTTCTGTACCACAAAGATAAAAGGTTTTAGCTGATACAAAACTTAACAGCACATTTTTTAAAAGAAAGAAAGAGTCACCTAGTTATCCACTCCTTCTCCAGCTCCTTAGAATTGTGCCAAATGCAACACTACTGACCCTGTCACCTAAAGCCTGGAATTAGTTAGGATCTGAATGTACCAGATACCTTGATATCATCACTCCATGCCAACCTCCCTCAGCTGACATGCTGCATCTGACTGGGGCTGTGGTAGTAGCTGGAGGTTGGGCTTCTCTTGATCTCAGACACTTCCATATCACAGAACATTCTGATCCCAAAGCTTTCCAATTTGGACCTTAAGGAACTGGCAAGGTGATCATGAACTACCAGCTGTCATTAACAGACTTCTTTGCAATTCTGAAACCAAAATGTTAATGATACTTCTATCTATAAAAGAAAAAAAAAAAAAGGTTGCACGCGCCTGTAGTCCCAGCTACTTGGGAGGCTGAGGCAGAATTGCTTGAACCCAGGAGGCAGAGGTTGCAGTGAGCCGAGATCGCCACTGCACTCCAGCCTGGCGCCTGGCAACAGAGCAAGACTCTGTCTAAAAAAAAAAAAAAAAAGAGCCAGGCATGGTGGCTCACGCCTGTAATTCCAGCACTTTGGGAAGCCAAAGCAGGAGGATCACTTAAAGCCAGGAGTTTGAGACCAGCCTGGCCAAAACAGTGAGACTCCAGCTCTACAAAAAAACAAATTTTTTTTTTCACGAAGGTAGGGGGAGAAAAACTTATAGACAAGACGTTCACCAACAAATAAACAATTACAAGCAAAAACATTATATAAACACCAAGTGGCACGTTTTGTGAAAAACAAGTATTCATAAAGTCATTCATGTGGAAATATGACTGAAACGTGTAACAGATCAATTTTCTTCAACGTCGGCAAGGCATTTCATTCTAGCTTACGTGCCAATTACCACCAAAGTGGGAAACTATCTTCTACATCACGGATTTTCAGGCCCAAAGTGTGTGCACCAGAATCTGTAGAAAGCTAATAAAGAATACAGAGACCCAGGCTTGCTGAGGCAGAAAGGATCTGGGCCTCTGTATTTTTAAACAAATTCCCAGGTGATTCAGATACACGCGAAGTTTGAGTCATAGCTTGTCCTTGCTGCCCAACTAAAGTTACCTGGGGATGTTCTGAAAAATCCCAACACCCAGGCCACACCTAACTCCAATTAAACCAGAATCACTATGGTGGGACCCAGATGGCAGAATTTTTTAAAACTCCCCATGTGACTCCAATGTTCAGCCAATTATCGGTGCTTCTCAAACTTGAGTTGCACAGAAATCACCTGTGGACACTGTGAAGCTGCAGTTCTAATTCAGTAGAACCAGATGGGCCTGAGAGTCCTCATTTCTAATAAGTTCCCAGGTGAGGGCAATGCTTCTAGTCTGGGGACCACATTTTGAGTAGCAATGAGATACATCTGTGCTGTCCAATGGGCCACCACTAGCCACGAGACAATTTAAATTTTCAATTATTTAAAATGGAAAACTCAGCTCTTCCGTCACACAAGCCACATTCCAAGTGCTCAATAGCTACCTGTGGCTAGCGGCGAATATAGAACATTTATAGAAATTTATAGACATCTATGGACATTTACAGAATATAGAACATTTCCATTATCACAGCAAGTTCTACTGGACACCACCACTCTATCATTCCATCATTAGAGAATACGTAAATCTTGCAAGATGGTCAAGTTCAAAGCAGGGATCTCAGTGACTGCCTCTCAGCCTTATAAGGAGTTTACTGGGACTCTTAGGTGATGGCTGAGGACTGATCTAAAGTGGTTGATTCTGGCCAGGTGTGGTGGCTCACGTCTATAATCCCAGCACTTTGGCTGAGGCATGAGGATCACTTGAGCTCAGGAGTTTGAGGCCACCCTGGACAACATGACAAAACCCAGTCTCTACAAAAAAATACAAAAATTAGCCAGGCATGGTGGCACATACCTGTAGCCCCAGCTACTCAGGAGGCTGAGGTGTGAGGACCACTTGAGCTTGGGGAGGTCCAGGTTACAGTAAGCTGTAATTGTGCCCACTGCACTCTGGTCTGGGCAACAGAGTGAGAGACTCTGTCTCAATCAATCAATTAATCAATGTTGATTCTAAACACTGTCATCAATTTGGATGAAGGATTCAAAAGCATGTACAGTAAATAAGCATATAATACAAAATAAGCAGCAAAACAAATCAGAAGTCAATCAGAATAAAAGAAATGAAATAGGTACAAATAGCAAGAATTATGCTTAGAGATGGCAGGGGTAGGGGATGGGTAAGGCACATAAATAGAAGATGGAGAATGACTAGGAACATTGCAGGAAAAGACCAGCAATGAGGGTCCATGAGCTGTGAAGAGCAACAATAAAAATGCTTGTTAAAAAATTCATAAACATAGTATTAGTCAGAACTGTATCTGGCTCTAGCTTCCATTTTCCACCTCAAAGGGAATCTACATTACAGTTGTAAAAAGGGCTAGATTTCTAAAGTATTTGGCTGGGTGTGGTGGCTGGTGCCTGTAATCCCTAGACTTTGGACTTTGGGAGGCCAAGGCAAGAGGATCACTTAAGGCCAAGAGTTTGAGACTAGCTTAGGCAACATAGCAAGACCTTATCTCTATTTTTAAAATAAAATCAATGCAGATAAAAGGCCTTTTTTTTTTTTTTGGGAAGGAGTCTCACTCTATCGCCAGGCTGGAGTGCAGTGGTGCGATCTCAGCTCACTGCAATCTCCACCTTCCAGGTTCAAGTGATTCCCTAGCCTCAGGCTCCCGAGTAGCTGGGACTACAGGCGCACACCACCATGCCCAGCTAATTTTTTGTATTTTAGTAGAGACGGAGTTTCATCACATTGGCCAGGATGGTCTCGATCTCCTGACTTCATGATCTGCCCATCTCGGCCTCCCAAAGTGCTAGGATTACAGGAGTAAGCCAACGCACCCAGCCTAAAAGCCTTAATATTACAATCACAATGAGGAAGCTACCCAGCAAAATACCTTAAGTATATGAAGGATAATTACATCAACACTCTAGTAGGTAAAAACTGAGGCTAATCTGTAGCAAGAAGTATTTAGGTTACATAAAAAACTTCAGCACTAGAGTAGGCTATCATGGACAGACTTAAGGCCTAGGATAAGTTATAATGATTATAGCTGTGTTCTTCACAATTGGGCAGGTTAAAAAAAAAAAAAAAAAACAGAAAAAAGATTATAGCTTTGGAAATAGGAACAGTCATCCATGGACAGAACAGCTTAGGAGGAGATGCAAATGCAAGATGCATGAGCTGGCATCACATCAGGCTTGTTCTCATACTGACTGTAAACAGCTTCAGCTTCAGCTTGATATAGTGAAGAGGAAACCTTCCCTGGGTAGTGTACAACAATGAACAGGTGAAGACGGGCAGCATCTCTTGTTGATTCAGGGTGCCCTGTGCCGCTCACAGAGTCAGACGTATTATTTGACCATTCATGAAGCGCTGGCAAGTCTCTAGATGGCTGCTGTTTTGGAAGAATGGTCAAGTCGAAAGTTGGCTACTTTAGGCCAGGTGCAATGGCTCATGCCTGTAATCCCAGCACTTTGAGAGGCTGATGTGGGCGGATCACTTGAGGCCAGGAGTTCGAGACCAGCCTGGTCAACATGGCGAAACCCTGTCTCTACAAAAAATACACAAATTAGCCAGGCATGGTGGCATGTGCCTGTAGTCTCGGCCCCTTGGGAGGCTGAAGCAGGAGAATCACTCGAACCCAGAAGGTGGAGGTTGCAGTGAGCCGAGATTGCACCAGTGCACTCCAGTCTGGGCGACAGAGCAAGCCAGACTTCTCAAAAAATAAAAAAATAAAACAAAACAAAGAGGCAAGCTAAAGTTCTACCTACCTATGGACTGGGCATAGTGGCTCATGCCCATAATCCCAGTGTTTGGGGAGGCTAAGGCAGGAGGATCACTTGAGCCCAGGAGGTCGAGACCAGCGCAGGCAAAATAGCAAGGCATTGTCTCTACCAAAAATAAAGAAAACATTCCCGGCTATGAATACGTTATTCTTGAAACCTCTGATACCAGCAGTAACAATTTAGCCTTGCTGGTTTTGGTCAGCAGTCATAGCAGCTGACAAAAGCGATTTTGTCCACTAGAGGGAACCCGGCTTATCATATTGTTCCCTAAACAAACAGAAGCACAGCCGTGAACAAAATAGTAAAGAGAAACCTTTGTATAAGTGTAGGGAGCATGTGTGTTGTACATGGGAAAGAAGAAGGCAGGAAAATAATACAACTGTAGAGCTCAACTTTCTGCCCTAGGTCACCTTAATATATTTGTATGAAGAAAGAAAACTCAATGCATTTCAAAGCATTTCATTTCCCTGTGCAAGATAAATAAAACGGCAACATTCTATTTCAGCTAGTCTAAAAAAAGTCTTCTATTTGTATAGAAGTCCTTAAGATTGTTCTGTATCTTACTAAAAATAGTTTATTTCCTTATGGGTCAGAGTTACTAGGCTTTGTTCGTAACAAGTGTTATCTACACCTAGAAGTAACTACCTCCTGGGCACAAAGCAAAATACATTAATGGAAAGTCTAAGAAATATTTAAAATTCATTAAATCAATGCTCAGAAGAACCACGGGTAAAGCTTTTAAGGCACCTATGAAGCAGAAACTCTCATTAACTGTCAAGTGGTTTTTGAAATGAGGACAAATCAGCTTTATGTTTCTAAGCCATTCCTTTAATTATAAAACAGTAAAGGATCTGTTGTAGAAATTTCAGAAAATCCAAATAAGCTTAGGAAAAAAAGTTTTCGTTTTTTTGTTTGTTTGTTTTTTTGAGACACAGTCTCACTCTGTTGCCCAGGCTGTAGTGTAGTGGTGTGATCTTGGCTCACTGCAACCTCTGCCTCCTGGATTCAAGCGATTCTCCTGCCTCAGTCTCCCGAGTAGCTGGGATTACAGGTGTCAGCCACCACACTCAGCTATTTTTTGTATTTTTAGTAGAGATGGGGTTTCACCATGTTGACCAGGCTGGTCTCAAACTCCTGACCTCAAGAGATCTGCCTGCCTCGGTCTCTCAAAGTCCTGGGATTACAGGTATGACCACTATACCCAGCTAGAAAGTCTTGTTGTTGTTGTTTTTTTAAGACAGAGCCTCACTCTGTCACCCAGGCTGGAGGGCAGTGGCATGATCTCAGCTCATCGCAACCTCCACCTCCAGGATTCAAGCGAGTCTTCTGCCTCAGTCTCTCGAGTAGCTTGGATTACAGGCATGCGCCACCACTCCTGGCTAATTTTTGTTATTTTAGTAGAAATGAGATTTCCCCAAGTTGGCCAGGCTGGTCTTGAACTCTTGACCTCAGGTGATCCGCCAGCCTTGGCCTCCCAAAATGGCTAGGGCTGCAGGTATGAGACACCGCACCCGGCCCAGAAAGTTTATAAAATCACTTTTAACCCCATCATCCAGAAATAAGTACTATGTGTGTATGTATCTTTCTGGTTTTCTCTATGCATATAATGATCTCTATGTTTAATATATGTAAATTAAATCTTCTAAACTATTTTCATTTCACATCTCTCTATATAAATACATGCATTTTAACATACAAATATACACATTTATATATTTATTGAGACAGGGTCTTGCTCTGTTGCCCAGGCTGGAATGCAGTGGTGCCATCATGGCTCACTGCACCCTTAACCTCCTGAATCCAAGTGACCCTCCTGCCTCGGCCACCTGAGTAGCTAGAACTAGAGGTGTGTACCACCACACTCAGCTATTTTTATTTTTCATTTTTGAGATGAGGTCTCACTATGTTGCCCAGGCTGGTCTTGAATTCCTGGCTCCAGTGATCCTCTGGTCTTGGCCTCCCAAAGTGCTGGGATTACAGGTGTGATCATGCCTGACCACAATTATAATTTTCTTAATGATTGTATAGCATTTCACTGAATGTACTGTACCATAACTGACTTATATTTTATTTTTTAAATTTATTTATTTGTTTATTTTTTCGAGATGGAGTGTCGCTCTGTCACCCAGGCTGGAATGGCATGATCTTGGCTCACTGCAACCTCCATCTACCTCCTGTGTTCAAGTGATTCTCCTGTCTCAGCCTCCCGAGTATCTGGGATTACAGGCATGTGCCACCGTGGCCAGCTAATTTTTTGTATTTTCGTAGAGACTGGGTTTCATCATGCTGGCCAGGCTGCTCTTCAAACTTCTGACCTCAAGTGATCCACCTGCCTTGGCTTCCCGAACTGCTGAGATTACAGGAGTGACCTATGACACCCAGCTTTACATTTAAAAATGTTTATAAACATTCCCTATTGTTGATATTTAATTTAGGTTGCTTCCAGTGAAAGGCCCTTTAAGGGCTACTCTCTTCCTGTATGACATGGTCCCAAAAGCAGCGCTGACACTTCCTCGGAAAAGCCTTCACTATAAAACACCAAGTACAGAGCCTAGAAAACACTCAGTCAATTTTGGCTCGAGTTCTTCCACCTCAGGCACCCACTGTGATTCTCTCTTCCAGTCTCTCACGGGTCTGCGGGCTCCTCCATTCAGCATTTGAACTCAGGCTCACAAAAATCCCGCATTTCTTCTTTCTTCTCTCACAGCCAACTTTCCCATTGTATAAGAGTGAAGGGAAAACTTTCCAAATATCCTAATTGTGTAGGAGCGAAGGAAAAACTTTCCAAACAATCCCCAGGCCCCCAGCTGGCATTTCAAAAACACATGAGGCTAGATGTGGCAGCTCATGCCTGTAATCGCAGCACTTTGGGAGGCTGAGGTGGGTGGATCACCTGAGGTCAGGAGATCAACACCAGCCTGACCAACAAGGTAAAATCCTGCCTCTACTGAAAATACAAACATTAGCCAGGCATGGTGGTGGGTACCTGTAATCCCAGCTCCTCAGGAGGCTGAGGCAGGAGAATTGCTTGAACTTGGGATGCAGAGGCTGAAGTGAGCCGAGATCTTGCCACTACACCCCAACCTGGGTGACAGAGTGAAACTCTGTCTCCAAAAAAAAAAAAAAAAAAAAGACAATACATAGGCCTTTATTTTAACAATTAAATTCATGTTACTGCAGAAACTGTGTCCAACTCTCCATCCAGTGCTGGAAGCAGCCAGGCTTGCAGTGGCATCCCGATGATCAAAACAATGCACTTGCCTCTCCCTCAGAAAGCATCCTACACACCACAAGGGTTAATAGCCTAATTCTTTATTATCTTCCCCATCCACATTCATCACAAGACACCCTGCCCAGGAAGGCAAGAATGAGAGGTTATTGTTAAGACAGAATGAATGAGACAATGTGCAGTTCTGTTCTTCTGACTTGACAATGTGACCGAGGCAGGGGCTCTGTGACAGAGAGGGGCCCTGGCTAGCCAATGTGTGTCCCAGCACAGCTGCCTCCTTGTGCTGTAGAGAAACGAACCTGGCTCAGAAGTCTCTCATCCCAGATGCCTCGCCTTCAGGAGCACCAGAGGAAGTTGAGAAATTCGACGTGCTGCCCAGAGCCCATGCCGCCTCTCAGCAGATCTCCTGGATCTAATTCCTGGCTGTCCTTTCCTAGCCCATGTATCCCTAGGACTGGAGTCATGATCAGTCTTTTCTTCTTTAATATATAAATAGTGGTGAGTGTTTGGGAATGACATGCCAGATCGAGAATGCCATCTGTACAAGGAGTTTGGGAAGAAGCTCAGTTGCTTGGATCTCTAATCATCAATCAGGTTTAGGAAAAATGAGGGTCATGGCATTTTTATGCCAGGCCAGTAACACATCCAGTCCCATCAAGAGCTGCACGGTCCCCCCAGGCACAAGGGAGGAGGTACGTCTATAGAGGTGTGTAGGAAAGGCACAGGCATTTTTGTTCACTGGACTGCCACAAGCTTCCCCATAGAAGCTTTTCAAACGCATACTGTACTTTCTGACAAAATCATGTCTCTCAGAGTTGATGATAAAGACTTTTCTCAAAGACCAGAGTCAAGAGCCAAAAGAAAAGGCCACAGAAGAAACCAGAATTCTTCTCTTGGAAGTTCAAAGTCTTGTTCCACCCACCAGCTTACATTAGGTTTCTAAAGTGGAGGAGTTTCAGGAAGTTGCTGGAGGTCATAAGAAGGGCAAGGATTTGTTTGTGGTACCGTTTTTTTTTTTTCCATTCCAAACAAGTAAAACAGAAGCAAAACAAAATCCAGAACGCAAAATACAATTTCAGAGAACACCCCAGATTTCCCAAAGCCAGACTCACTCTGTAGCCACTATCTGGGGGATGGGTTCATCTAGCAGTTCCAAGCTGTGCAGAATCCAATAGCAGAGCCATGGGCGGCTGGCATCCAGACACTGGGAGAGACAGGAGAGAAAACAGCCCTTATTCACGATCACTCCAAGACACTGCTGCCAAGGCCATATCTGTCTCACTCCCAGCAGCCTGGCAAAGGGGAGGGGGGCACTCTTGCTCAAACAACAATCAGTGAATAAAGGACACTTCACTTTGTGGCCTTAGCCAGGAGCTGAAATGACCATCTGTTACAAAAAAAGACAACAGGGCCAGGCACGGTGGCTCACACCTGTAATCCCAGCACTTTGGGAAGCTGAGGCGGGTGGATCATTTAGAGTAAGGAGTGTAAGACCAGCCTGGCCAACATGGCAAAACCCTGTCTCTATTAAAAATACAAAAATTAGCCAGGTGTGGTGATGTGTGCCTGTATTCCCAGCTACCTGGGAGGCTGAGGCAGAAGAATCACTTGAACTGGGGAGGCAGAGGTTGCAGTGAGTCGAGATCTGGGTGATCAGAGCAAGACTCCATCTCAAAAAAAAAAAAAAGAAAAGAAAAAAAGACAACAGGATTAAAAAATGTGACCCTGAACCCAAAGGATCCCTCCCTGGCAGGTGTCTAAGGAAGGCTGAGCGGAGGACTTCTTACAGGCCAGGAGGTTAGGGGCTGCTATTTTCTCAATGGAGAACCAAGGCAATATACACTCTCCAAAGAGATTTCCTGGGTTAACTCAATCATTGATTCAATAAATATCTGATACCATCTACTTGTGCCAAGCACTGTAGTAGACACTGTGGGCATGATAATAAAATTTGGTTTCTACTCTTTATTTTTTTTCAGACAGGGTCTCGCTCTGTCACCCAGGCTAGAGTGCAGTGGTATGATCTCAGCTCCCTGCAGCCTCAACCTCTTGGTCTCAAGCAATCCTCCCACCTCACCCTCCTAAGTAGCTGGGACTAGGGACCCACACCACCATGCCTGGCTAATTTTTTAAGTTTTTATAGAGACAGGGTCCCACTATCTTGCCCAGGCTGATCCTGAACTCCTGGGCTGAAGCAATTCAGCTGCCTCTGCCTCCCAAAGTGCTGAGATTACAGGTATGAGCCACCATGACTGGCCTGGTTTCTGTTCTTGAGATGCTTGGGATATAGAACATGTGTGGTTATCTACAGAGGAAGAGAACACTGGACAGACATGTAAGTTACCTTGTGTCTTTCTGGAACAACACATGTACATATACCTGGAGAAATGCTGTAATGGGCAGAAACAGAGTTTTGAGGGAGCACATGGAAGAGACTAATTCTGCCTGGGGGAGCTAGGAAAGGCTTCCAAAGGAGACACACAGATAGTTTTGATCCTAATTAAACCACAAATAATGATTGAGCATTCAAGGCTAGGCAGGGTACGTAAGAGTACTGCCCCAGTTTTATTAATTAAAATATACAAATGAGGTCCAGAGATTAACTTTTTTCAGATTATAAAAATAGTAAATGTCAGAGCTGAGACAGGAACCTAGGTTTTTAGACTCAATCCAGTATTCTTTCTGTTGGCCCAAGCTGCCCTCTTCAAAACTGTGCTGACATCCCAAGGTGTGGGTAACTCGCCACCTGGAAGGCAGGCTGGTGGGCTACTGAAGACACTGCCGGGGATGCAGCATAAGTTTGAATCCCAGATCCTCATTTTACTAGCTATGTGCCTTTAAGCAAACGACTTAATCTTGCTATGCTTAATCTTATCTTACTAGCTATGTGCATTTAAGCAGATGACTTAATCTTGCTTAATCTGTTTTATTATTTGTAAAAAACAAAAGATTGATCTACCTCATATAGTTACGAGATTTAAATAAGAGAATGCAGCCTGGCACAGTGGCTCACGCCTATAATCCCAGAACCTTGGGAGGCTGAGGCAGATGGATTGCTTGACATCAGGAGTTCTAGACCAGCCTGGCCAACATGGCGAAACCCTGTCTCTACTAAAAATACAAAAATTAGCCAGGCGTGGTGGTAAACACCTGTAATCCTGGCCACTCAGGAGGCTGAGGCAGTAGAATTGCTTGAACCTGGGAGGTGGAGGTTGCAGTAAGCCAAGATCATGCCACTGCACTCCAGCCTGGGCAACACAGATTTTAGCACACTGTTCAATAAATTGTTAGCTAATATGGTACCAACTGTATTATAACCATTAAGGACTTGAGACAATGATTGATAGCCCACAGGGCAAATCTAGCCCATGGATGTGTACTGTTTAATTGCAAGTGGCTGCAACATTTGTCAAGAGAGTCACATGAAAACGTGGATTTCCAGCTTCATTTGGAAGAAAAAAAAAATGATCTGGCAACCCTGGATCTGCATTCCTAGATGGCAGCAACAGGTGGGAATGGGGTAAGGGCACGGGGTCTTCAGTTAGCCTCAGTCTCCAAGCAGCCCACTTCACTGATTTATGCTGCCTGCCTGGGCCCTACAGGCATTTGACTTGGCAAATCACTGCCACAAATAATCAAATGTGGAACCCAAATAAAAAGCAGATTAAAAATAGAGACGCTGCTCTGTGTTAAGCAGGGCAGAAAGACTGGAGCCTTCCTGTTCACATTCACCCTTTGCCTGCCACTCAACTGCTTCCAACATCTTTCCCCCTCCACTGCCACCCAGCCCTGAGGTTGCTCTGGGAAATACTTAAGATCTACTCTGAAAGAGTAGTGTTAAACTGCAAGAAGCACCCTCTACACTGATCCTCTAATCAGGAGAGAAATTAGATCTTCTTATAAGTCAGGGGTTTTTGTCTCTTTAATGAAGATATGAAAATTAATGCACGAGAAGGAGTGCTGAAGTTGGAAAATTTGTAATCATTACGATACGTATTTAACAGGTTTGGGCAACAGTCCTCAACAAATGTTAAAGCCAGAGGGCAAGAAGTTAGATTGCTTATAGGGCAAAGGGTTAAGGGTGAACAGATAACTGGCTTTTAGCTAGCTGTCAAGGGGGTCCAGATAAAGCATGTGAACCCCTCAGCCATGATCTAATAACATAGAAAGCCCCATCCTACCTAGGGTGCTCCACTCGCTCTGGAAGAGACTGGGTTCTGCCCTTTCAGGGTTGAAGTCCCAGCTCTGTGACAGCACCCTGCCTCCTGCCAAAGCCACAGAGAACAGAGTGACTCTGCAACAGGTCAGCCCCAACAGTCTTTAACATTTAAACAGAAAAAAAGAGAAAGGGCATGGTGGCTCACGCCTGTAATTCCAGTACTTTGGGAGGCCAAGGTGGGCGGATCACTTGAGGTCAGGAGTTCGAGACCAGCCTGACCAACATTGTGAAACCCGTCTCTACTAAAAATACAAAAATTCGCTGGGCGTGGCGGTATACGCCTGTAATCCCAGCTACTCAGGAGGCTGAGGCAGAAGAATCGCTTGAACCCAGAAGGCGGAGGTTGCAGTAAACCGAGATTGCACCACTGCACTCCAGCCTGGGCAACAGAGTGAGACTCCATCTCAAAAAAAAAAAAAAGAAAGAAAGAAAAGAGGACGATTTGGCAGATAATTTGACAGCAAGCATTCTTGGGCAATGTGTTTACCTCATAGGCATCTGTCAGTTGTCGAAGGCCTCTTTTCAGATAATGGAAGTGCTTCTCTCTCTGCAAAATAAGCCTGGAAAGACAAACAGCTTATAAGCCCATTCCAATAGCTTATGCTTCCACCACACCCAGATACACACACACAGGTACACACTCAGCTTCAGGACATTCCTCTACAGTCACTAAATGTTTAACCAGCAACTTCTTTGGTTCCAAAGAGCAACTAAACCAGAGAAAAGAAGCTCTTGTCTGAATGTCTCTAAAGCATCTGAAAACTAGGTCAGCTGACATTTTGTGTGAAATTGTCTCGGAAAGGCAGTGACTTTGGGCTAACGGAAAACCATAAGAAGCACAGGCAGCCAGGCACTGAGAATCCACCCAGAAACTTCCTCCAGCATCTAAGAATAGATATCTTTGTGGCTCCCCATCCTGTAAGCAATTTAATCTGAGCCTCGCCACTTCCCTGCTTTGGTTAGCTGCTGTCATTTCAGTCACCCCTTCTGGGACCACTTCTCCAAGGTCTATAGTTGGTACTCTGCCGACCTCTGGGTTATCCATCTATTATTCCCTCCCTGAAATTCAGCCTCCCACGTGTGACCCACAGTCCTGGCCGGAGGACCGTATTCTGCAGCCAGTCACTGTCCTTGGCTCTGAAGTCAAAGATGGAATGTGCCACCCATGGCCACCTGCGCAGGCCGGGCAAAGCACAGAGGCTGCGCTTCTTTCTTGGTCTCGCAGAAGTTAGCCTGTGTGACTACAGAAGGAAGGAAAAAGCACAGATTATCAAGATGTTCCCTGCGCTTCCAGATTACAGAAACAAAGGAAAGAGAACCATTCCCTTTTCTAGGTAGTCAATTCCACAATTGTTTATCAAACTCCCTCTGTACTAGGCTCAGAAGAAGATCCTTCATGCAGTCATTTTTTTTTTTTTTTTTTTTGAGACAGAATCTTGCTCTGTTGCCCCAGCTGGAGTGCAACGGTACAATTTCAACTCCCGGCAACCTCTGCCTCCCAGGTTCAAGCAGTTCTCCTGCCTCAGCCTCTGGAGTAGCTGGGATTACAGACACAGGCCACCATGCCCAGCTAATTTTTGTATTTTTAGTAGAGAAGGGGTTTCACTATGTTGGCCAGGCTGGTCTTGAACTCCTGACCTCAGGTGATCTGCCCATTTTGGCTTCCCAAAGAGCTGGGATTACAGGTGTGAGCCACCACACCCAGCCCTTCATGTAGTCTTTACCTCGAAAACTCTTCCAATTCAGAAATGAGTTAAGTAGATAAATGGCTACAAGGAAAGAATGGGTAGGTTTTGCAAAGGAAAAACATAAAATACTACTGAGGCTCAAAAGAGAGGGGACATCTCATGAAGGAATGATCAGGAACGTTTGTGTGAAAAAGGAGGAATGTGAAATGAGTGGTCCTGGCAGAGGAGAACATTTTAATCAAAGTTTAAATAGCTGCAGGGAGCTTATGGCTACTCTATTATGCAGCACAGGTAGAAAGTGTGCAAGAGGAGTGACAGGTGGGATAATCTGGCCTCAACAAAGGGATGAAGAGGAATGGTAGAAAGGGAGGTGGGACCCTTCTGTTTTTTTTTAACAAGGATCTGGGATGCTGGCTGAGGCATTTCTCTTCAATTTACTAGGCAAAGGGAAGTCCTGAAGGTTTCTAAGGCGAGGAAAGAAATGATCAGAACTGTGCTTTAGGCAAACAGCAGGTCCTCAATATGTGTTTACAAATGGAAGTGACTGAAAGCACCACAGTGGGCAGACAGATGGGGTGGGCAGACAGATTAGAAGCTCTGAGGAGCTCACCCAGTGGGGGCTGCTTAGGGCCCAAACTAGTGTGTGACCCATGATCAGCTGACTTTTGGACGTGTGGGTTTTAGGATGCTAGAAATGCATTCAGGTGAGGGTGTCAGTCAGGCTGCTGGATGCACACGTGAGGCTCGGGAGAGGAATCCAGGTTACACACACAGACTGGGAAGCATTTATCTGCAGGGAAGTGACAAGTGAAGCCACAGAAGGTGAGAGGGCAGAGAGAGGAGTTTGAAAACAAAACTGTGGGAAGACCCATCTGTAAGGGCCTGGAGGAGGACGAGGAGCCAGTGAAGGAGAGAACAGGAGAGTTTACATACACTGGGGAAGAGCAAAGAAGTGTTACGTCACAGGCCATCAGGAAGGAGAGAATTTCAGGAAGGTGTTTAACAGTGGCAGATGCTGCAGCAAGACTGAGGGAAAAGATGGCAAATCAAAGAAGGGCTGGAGACCTCGGGGAGCATTCAGAGCAGAGGCGAAGGCAAATTGTAAACAACAGGAGAAGCTCAGACTCAGTTTCTCTTTCAGGGAAGTCCACTCAGGACACAGGGAACACCCATCTGTGTGGGCAGAATGTCCAGCACTGGGGTAGAGGCTGCTCTGTCCCCTAGAGCAACAGGCCAGAGCTGGACACAGATGTGAAAATGACAAGTGGAGCCCTGTCCAATAAATGCTGTGATCAGCCACAGGAAGACAGGGAGGGTCAGAAAACTCTTCCCAAAGGGAACAGCATTGAGGCTAAAGCTGGAAGGACATGAGTTAGGCAGGCAAAATGAAGAAACCATCATGACACACTTGAGTTAGTTTAGTTCAGCTGGAGCAAAAGTACAAGGCAGTAAGCAGAGAAATTCCACACTAAAAATGCAAGAACCCAGAGGAAATCTATCAGGGAAGGTCCATAAAGAGGACGGAGGAGGGCTGGAATGAGGGTATAGCAGAGAGGTGAGCCTGGAATAAGGAAGGATTGTACATTCTCGGAGCAAGAAATGATGGATACAAAGCTAGCAAAATATAGGAATATGATGTGGGAAGGAGGAAACAGGAAACTCAGGCGGGTCAGCCTTGATTTTCTCAGGAACCAAGAGTCAGGATGGTGGGAGAGGGCGGAGCGTGATGGCTCACGCCTGTCATCCCAGCACTTTGGGAGGCCAAGGCGGGAGGTTCACCTGAGGTCGGGAGTTCCAGACCAGCCTGACCAACATGGAGAAACCTTGTTTCTACTAAAAATACAAAATTAGCTGGGTATGGTGGCATGCGCCTGTAATCCCAGCTACAAAAAAAAAAAAAAAAGGTGGGAGAGCTGTGGCCACGGTGGTGGATATGTTAGGGAATCTACATCAGATGAATAAAAGGATTAGAAGGCAGTTAGTGAAGGGCCAGTGAGAGTAAGAAGTATAACATGTTGGTGAAGCCAGCCAGCAGCCTCAGGAGAAACCAAACCTGTGGACACCTTGGTCTTAGACTTCTGGTGTCCAGAACTGTGAGAAAATAAATCTCTGTGGTTGAATGCACCCCATCTGTGATACTGTGTTACAGCAGCCCACGCGACTAATGCACTCACCAACCCTTCATTCTCAACTCACCTCTATCCAGAAATCTTTTCTGTGTAGGAAGTTAAGAAAAGCTAGAGCTCTTCTCCTTTTTACCTGAACAATTCAGCCCCAAAGCCACTCCATTATATGGAGCAGAACAAGACCAGCTTCGTGCAGGGGTTGAGGGAATGCAGGGTGGGATGCAGGGGGTCAGCTCAAGTGGATAAGGAGGGCCCTGTGTCACTGTGCAGAGGGGGACAGGAGAGCAAGTGGGTAAATCTACTAAGGCTATGGGAAGTCAGGTTTCCACCATCTGAGAAGAAATTTGCACATCTGTGTGTACTGGGTAATGATGTAAATAGTACTTCTTATGAGGGGTGAGCCTACTGGGCTTCAGACTGTTCGAAATGCGCCTCCACCCACACTGCTCTCCAACCCCATCTCTGCCCTCACCGAGCTCTGGTCATGCTGCCTTCTTTGAGCTCCACTCCTTTTGGTCTCCTGGCTTTAGCACACGCTGTTCCCTCTGACTGGAACACTCTCCACATCCCTTAAGTTAGCCACTCTTATTCCACCTACAGATTCAGCTTAAATGTGACTTTCTCTAAGAAGCCTTCCCTAACTTCCCAATCAAAATTAGATTCTCCCTGTGATTCTCTCTCTCAAACTATCCCATTGGTAACTGTGTATTTGTGTTCATTTGTTTAATGCCCACCTCCCAAACTAGACCAAGAGCCCAGCGGGGGCAGGCCCAGGGCTAGCCTTGCTCACATCGGCTTCCCTGAGCCCAGCAGAGTATCCTGTCCTTTGGAGACCCTCTGGATACTGTTGCTGAATGAGTGGATCACACTAAGGCAGCAGAATGGAATGAGAGCAAACCCACTTCCTCCCGGCAAACCTGGGCCGTCCCGAGAATCATGCATTTGATTGTGACAGATGCGAGGACAGGAGATTCAGTCCATTGTTGGTTCCTGGGGACTTTCTAAACCCACTAAACCCAGGGGCCTCTCTACTCAAAAAATAAGCACCTGGCATGTAAGTAATAAACCAATTGACAGAAGGTGAACTTATTTGTAAGACCTTGGAAAGAACAACAGTAAGAAAGGAATACAACCTCTACCTGCTCAGGATCTGGGAAATTCTAACAATGCATCACATACAGGAATGGCAGAAAACATGGGAGCTAAGCTGGTGCCTGTGACAGACCTGCTTTGAGAATGTTAACTCAAGAGTATTCTGGCTTCAGTGCCATTGTCAGCACTTAACCTCCAGGGTTCTATTAGCACAGGGACATTATCAGTATTTCTCATTTCTGAAGAGCACCAGGCTCCTTTTGCCCAAGAGAAAACAAATTTAAAATTACATGTGAGAGAGGAATGTGTGTAGTTTATGCATTTCAAGTTTCTTATTAAAGCAAGGTGATAAAGGCAAAAGGGTACATTGAAAAGGGTGTGAAACCATGAAAATACTCATGGTGAAGAAAAAATGAGTTTTCATGGGAAAGCAGGGCACTAATAAACAAAACCATGAAAAGCATGGTCAAAAAGCTCTTTGGAACTGACTACCTCACTCCAGGTAGACAGTCACAACCTTACAGAGGAAAATCATATCTGGGAAGGGGACCAATTGTAGAATGTACTGCCATTCAGCTCCAGCCTTGACTTTCAGCCCAGTCTGCTGTTCGGCTTTGGCCCTGGAATGCTGAATAGGCAAATGCCGACTTCGGCATCATCACAGACAGCCCTGAACCTGTGCATGGTCTGTGGTCCTGGGCGTGTGGGTGATTCTGTCCCATTTGATCAGCATCGTGACCTCAGACACACAAACAAGCCCTGCCATCTAGATTTCCTGCTAACAGCTGACCATGTACTTTAGCTAACAGTGAAGGTCACTTCCTGCATTAAAGCGTTAGCCTTTTAAATTTTTTTTTTTTTGAGACAGAGTCTTGCTCTGTCACCCGGCTGATGTGCAGTGGCGCAATCTCGGCTCACGGCAACCTCCACTGCTTGGGTTCAAGTGATTCCCCTGCCTCAGCCTCCTGAGTAGCTGGGACTACAGGCGCCTGCCACCACACCTGGCTAATTTTTGTATTTTAGTAAGGACTGGGTTTCACCATGTTGGCCAGGATGGTCTTGACCTCCTGACCTCGTAATCCGCCTGCCTTGGCCTCCCAAAGTGCTGGGATTACAGGTGTGAGCCACCATGTCCGGCCCAGACTTTTAAGTTTTGACTATTAAAATGTTAAATATTGAGACTGTGATAATAATTTAAAATTCTGATAAATTTTCTAATTTATTCTTATATCCTAGGAGCTCATTCTATGATGGTGATGTTTGGCTTCAGCCTTATAGTAATATGTTGAATTACATACTCAGCCATTCAGCCAAAACGTATAACATCTCTAATATTAATTAGCATCCTTTAAAACACTCAATTTCATAGGCAACAGTGATAAAATGGGTAACTGTTAAATTCCAGAAACTAACCCAGAGCCCTGATATGTTCTATTTCCACAAGGATCCAAGCCCAGGAGAAACATTTTTTTTATCCATCCATACCTGACGTACAATCTGTGAATCGGGAGATCTCACTCCTTTAATATCCTCTACCGCCACTCCCAAAAAACAACTGCTTCCTCTCAGACTAGAACTTCCCACTTTCCCTCATATCTCAGTGTGAATAAAAGAGTCTTTCTTCAGCTCATGAGCTAAGGAAAAACAAATTTTAAAAAATGGATGAAAGAGTCCAAAGGCTCTCTCCTGATGGTGGATGAAAAAGGAATGTCAAATAATCAAAGGTTCGTGTGGGAAACAGAGGCTGTGTGTCCCCAGAGCCCAGGCAGTAGACAGTGACTCAGCCCCATCAGGTGAGTCATCCAGGGTACAGCCACAACAACAAAGCCCCTCTGAAAGTAATCACCCACACCCTCACCATTATGAAGTCTTGTCCCCTCTGGGGAAGCTATGCTTGTACTGGCTTGTGCCTAGGGGCAGCAAACTGCCATGGATATCCTTCTCCCAAGCTGCTTAAATGGTGTCATTTGCTAATCTCTAGTTGTGTCTCATGACAAGAGGAATAATTCATTTTACTGAGGTCAGAGCATTGGGTTAATGCAGAGATTTGGTTTAGCAGTGAAGGGAAACACTATATTAGTAAGCTGATATTTTTCTCCTTTCCTTCCCCAGGAAATGAAGATGAAGTTAACCTTCCCACCTGTCTTTCACTATGAACACTTGCCTTTTCAAACTGTTTTCTGCCATGGCTAATCAGAAAAGGTTTCTTAACAAAGGACAGCCAAAAAAAAAAAAAAAGAGAGAGAGAGAGAGAAAGACACAAAGGTAACAAAGCTGGAGCCATTTATAATGTTCCAGTCAGCAGAATTACCCAGAGGCTGACCTGCCAGGATTTAGTCTGTTAGGACATCTCAAGGAGTCAAGAGACTTCACGAAGGAGGAAAGGCTGAACTTCAGACCTGCAGCTTCCCAATCAGTCAATCAGCCAGTGGCCTAACCACACTTTCTTCAGAGATGTCAAGAAGTGTTCTACCAGCCAGGTGCGGTGGCTCACAGCTGTAATCTCAGCACTTTGGGAGGACTGCTTGAGGCCAGGAGTTCAAGACAAGCCTGACCAACACAGTAAGACCCCCATCTCTACAAAAAAATAAAAATAAGCTAGGTGATGCACTCCTATAGTCCCAACTATTGGGGAGGCCGCACTGAAAGGATCTGCAGGAGTTTGAGGCTGCTGTGAGCTATGATTAGGGCCCTGCACTCCAGCCTAGGCAACAGAGCAAGACCCTGTCTCAAAGAAAAGAAAGAAGAATGTTCCATCATTAAGATAAAATAATGACCACACAGTTTTAGACTACTGATGAATTCTGATGGCTGGAAACATAACACATAATGGTTTCAAAGAAACAATTTGTGATTGCATGAGAAATACTAATACAAGAATGAAATAACCTTATGAAATTCTAGTGTGACATACTACAAAATACTGGAAGAGAAGATAAAGGTTCAAATTAAATAATAAATTTCTTCCTATAATTCCCTTTCAAAATACCTGACCTCACAGAACTTAGTAGACTTCAATTTGCTAAGCTCCAAGGAAAACGAAAGACATTCTATTTCTCGTTTGAAATTTCATCCTTGGATATGCTACACAATTACCAACAGGGAGCAGGCATGAAGAAACTCAAACTTCTCATGTTTTTCCAGTCAAATAATAGTCTACATCAAAGGAATCCATCCCTGGGCATCTCCCTGGACTCTAAATGTGTCTCAAAGTGCAATATGGGAAAAAGAAGAACCTGGGCCAGGCACGGTGGCTCATGCCTGTAATCTCAGCACTTCGGGAGGCTGAGGCGGGTGGATCACCTGATGTCAGGAGTTCGAGATCACCCTGGCCAAAATGGTGAAACCCCATCTCTACTAAAAATACAAAAATTAGTCAGGCATGGTGGCAGGCGCCTATAATCCCAGATTCTTGAGAGGCTGAGGCAGGAGAATCGCTTCAACCTGGGAGGTGGAGGTTGCAGTGAGTCGAGACCACGCCACTGTACTCCAGCCTGGGCAATAAGAGCGAAACTCTGTCTCAAAAATAAAAAGAAAAAGAAAAATCTAGGAGTTCTCATCTGAAGACCAGAGCAGCAGGCCACCACTAAACAAAAGCCTGGAATTCCTCGCTCTATCTTCAGACCTCAGAATTCAGGCACTGAGTGGAATCCCCATGTAACACCTGGCAGCTCAGCTTGCGTGGAGAATCACCTCTCACCAGTATTCTACCAGAGGGAAGAATGAGGGTCACAGCATATCCAGGTAGCCACAAGGACAAGAAACACCAGTCTTGCAGCGGATGCTCCCCTGTGGTGAGATTTGCTCAAGGAGGAAAGAAGAAAGGCTTTGGCATCGTGGTGCTCATCCCCTCGAACTCCTAACCACAGCTTACCTTGGCACAAGGTGGTTGAACTTGTAAGAACTGAAGACCTCCTGGATCTTTTCTTCTACTTTTGCCTGGTAAGGATGCAGGAGATGGGAGAGAGAAAACAAATGCAGATGAGACCTCCATCAGCTTTTTCTTCCTATTGCCACAAATGCCTATTGGCTAGGGTTGGTTGGTATGGTTTGGAACTTCACAGTACTCTAAGACAGGGGTTCTGTAGGATGACAGGCTTAGGACAAGGCGAGAAGGAATCCCCCTGTACCATGTTGGTATCACAATGGACTGTTCCAGAAACCAAATCCATAATATCTGAACTAATGGCAGTTTTGGTGTTTGGTTCCCTGGCACCAGTTATTCAGGGAGCCAATGAAGACAGCAGATGTCTCTTGCTTGTGTAGGAGACCATCTGCCACCCCAAAATATGCCTCAATGGCATAAGGATTATTTTGAGAAACTGCAGATACAGGAGAAGCTCTGAAAACAGAGTATACCAGTTTGAGAGAGAAATGTACATCTATAAAGGAACTCTCCATTTGTAAGGCTGTTTCTCTCTCTTTACCAAAAGAGAAGGATGACTAAATCACAAGAAACTATTATCAATGGAGAAGGCACCTACTGAAATCTGCATCACAAACCTTACTCTTATTTATCATACTTGTTCTGTTCACCTCCCCATCACTGGCTTCCCCTACAACCTTCTCTTAGTTGAAAATGCTATATAAGCCGGAGTTCTAGATCACCTCTTTCAGAATTACTCATTTTCTCCTGGTTATCTCCTATGTATACGTGGAGTATACATGTTAACAAACTTCTGCTTGTTTTTCTTTTGTTATCCTGTTGTTTTGTTATAGAGGTTTCAGCCCAGAAATCAGAAAAGCAGAGGGAAAATGACTTTTTTCCTCCCCTCCACTTGAAATATGTATTCTTCCTGCTCTATAAAGTTGTTTGGGTGATTATTAACTAACCACTCTCAAATGTATAACTAGTTTCTGCCAACAGTTGTGCTTCTTACTGTAAGACTGAACAGTTAAAATATTAAAATCATCTGGGGGATTTATAACAACATCAATTGTTGAAACATCAAAACAAACAGCAAATTCTGGTCCTACGTCACACACAGGACTCTACGGTCCCAAAAATGAAGGACCTCAGAAAGTCAGGTCACAAAAGCAATCAGATCTTTCTCCTCTGAACACCACACCATAATGCTGAAACTGCCCCACATGGTTGACAAAAATTGCATGCTGGGTTCTAGACAGAAATACAGTTATAATTAAGCATGAATCAGGCTGCACTTCAGCCCACTTCCTAGTTGCTAAAAAATCTGACCATTTGCATCCCATTGTTCATACAGATCCAGGATCTCTGACATTAGAATCATGAGACTTTTAAGGATCATCTAAGATGTTTTTCAGACTCTGAATTCCAGCCATCAGTTTCAAAACCCCCACAGAGGAATAGGATCTGCCTGAGAATACAGCTTCCTCATCTCCCTGACCATAACTTCACCCTACATTTTTCAGCTAATCAACAAACTCCACACTTCAGCCCACTCCAAAGCCCTTAAAAATCCTAACTCCGAATTTTTCAAGGAGGAATTTGAGGATTCTTCCCATCCCCTCATCAAGTGACCTTATGACTAAACCTCCTTCTTTGCTGCAACCCCCTGTCTTGGTGTATTGACTTGCTGAGTGTACCCGGCAACGACTGTGGTCACGATGTGGTCTCATGGGAGAGCTCCTGTAAAAACAAGGTATAGTAATGAGGGAGGGTCTGGTTAACAGGATTGGGGTTCACCTTCCTCAGCGTCCCTAATCTTTGTAATGAGACATGTTTTTGTTGACATTTCAAGATACATAAAAATCTCCCTGAGAAACTTCAAAAATGTGTCATTTATTTCTGAAACACCCATTGAGGCAGAGTTCCTAGTCCCTTTGAGAAGCATGCAAGAAATATTTGTGATGATGAGGGGAGCAGTGATATTAATCATCTAAAATGACAGCCAATCTAAAATTAATTTACATCCGGTTTTAGAATATGCTTTGATATTTGCTTTCGAACATCAATTTGAAGGATGATCTGTTTAAAAGGTTACAATACTTCAAAAAACAGATTGACGTCACTATGAGAATCTGACTTGTGAGGAATTAGAAAGTCGTCCCAGAATCATTATAATTCTTTTTCCATTCCCAACATTCACGTGGCTAAAATAAAGCACCAGCCTAAATGAAGCACAGAATTCATTTCTCAGTCACGCCTATAAGCTGAATGGGATAGAAAAATAGATAAGAAATCAGTAAGATCATTAAATAAAAGATTTGCCTATGATATACCCTCATCTCTCAGTATCCATGGGGGACTGGTTCAAGGATCTCCCAGGATACGGAAATCCGTGGATGCTCGAGTCCTTGATGTAAAATGGTGGCATATTTGCACAAAACCTATACAACCCTTCCATGTAATCACAAATAGCTTAACTACAGGGATATGTTCTGAGAGATGCCTTCTTAGGTGATTTCATCCTTGTGTGAGCATCACAGAGTGTACTTACACCAACCCGGACCTGGGTGGTATAGCCTACCACACACGTGGGCTGTATAGTATAGCCTATTGCTTCTGAGCTACAGACCTGTACAGCATGTTACTGAATACTGTAGCAAATGTAACATAATAGTAAGCCTTTGTAGATCTAAAAATATCCAAACATAAAAAAAAATTAGTGAAAATACACTACTATAATCTTTCAAGACCACTGTGGTACATGCAGTCTGTTGATTGTTACATGGTACACACCTGTACTTTAAATCATCTCTAGATTACTTACAATAGCTCCCAGTACAATATAACTGCAATTGAGAAAAGAAAAATAGCTCAGAGCAGTCTGAGTTATGTGAGGTATGCAAAATTTACCAGGCCTAGGGAGATCAAGTACAGGACTTCAGTTATGCTCCCAATACCCATGTCTGGGGGCAGTTGTTTAAAGGCATTTCATTCCTCCCTAGCTGCCTCATCCATTATATTCATGTTCCTGGAATTTGTGATAGAAAGAATAAGGCATACCTTATGTAATTTTAATGCAAAGTCTTGGTGAACAATTTAGGAACTGCCTCTTCTTTTCCTTTATTTATTTTTCTTTTAGTCAGCTTTTTGGGTAACTATTCTTGTCCTTTAAAAACCTACTTGTAACTGCTGCTAATTAGAGTGTATATTCAGGGCAACTTGAATCTATGCGCTTAGGCTGCAATCTTCAAGGTTGGCCCAAATAAACTCTCTACTTATATTAACTTCACCTCAGCTTCTTCCTTTTAGGTTGAAATAACAACAAGGAAGTAAGTCTGTACTTATTCAGCACAGACACAATTTTTTTTTCCCAAATATTTTTGATCTGTGGTTGGCTGAATCCACAGATGTAGAACCCAAGGATATGGAGGACCAACTGCACTGTTTTACTTAAGCGAGTTAATGAGTTCTGAATGACACAAAATCAACTGGGAAGAAAATTCACTTCCTTTACTCTAATATAAGCCTATCTGAATCCATATGACTTAATAATATTCAAAGGCTAATGCATGAACCCATCTTCCCCTTAACATTCTGGCACTTAGATGCCTAGGGATAAAAGCTCCCAGCCCGGAACTCCTTAATCAGAAGTCCCATCTTCAGCTCTCTTGTGGGAAAGCAGCCAAGTACTACGCAAGAAAAATGGAGTTTTATTTCTGAGCTAAGACACCTGACAAAAACATGGAAATGTTTCATACTGCAAGGTGGAAAATGCTTAAAATTTTCCCAACGTAGTGCCTTCTCTTTGAAGTTCCTAATCATTTCTTCAGAATGAACAAGTGATTTTTCCAATGCAGTTAGTAACTGACTCATATCTGAAAAGTCAAGTTGTGAATTCTGATGAATATCTGTGTATTATAGGTCAGCTGTTCATAATAATGAATACTTTTAAGAACTGATATATTTTTCTCTTTTTTTTTCTTTTTGTAACAGGTCCCATAGAGAATTAAGAACTAGTATAGTTTTTTAACAGCTTTATTGAGATATAATTCATATACCATTCAATTCATTCATTTAAAGTGCACAAATCAATGACTTCTAGCATATTCATAGAGTTGTGTATCCATTACAATCAATTTTAGAACATTTCACTCCCCTAAAAAGTAACCCCACAGTTCTCAAGACAACAAATCCAAATTATCATTCTCCCCACTGCCAACCATTAATTTACTTTCTTTTTTTTTTCTTTTCTTTTCTTTTTTTTTGAAATGGAGTCTCACTCTGCTGCCCAGGCTGGAGTGCAGTGGTGAGATCTCAGCTCATTGCAACTGCTGCCTCCCAGGTTCAAGCGATTCTCAGCCTCCTGAGTAGTCGGGATTACAGGAACCCACTATGAGGCCTGGCTAACTTTTTGTACTTTTAGTAAAGATGGGGTTTCACCATGTTGGCCAGGTTGGTCTCGAAGTCCTGGCCTCAAGTGATCCACCCACCTCAGACTCCCAAAGTACTGGGATTACAGGCATGAGCCATCATGCCTGGCCCTCTAATTTACTTTCTTTCTACCTCTATAAATGTACCTGTTTGGCATTGCATATAAATGGAGTCATACAAGCTGTGGTGCTTTGTGGCTGGCTTCTTTCACAAGCATAATGTTTTCTAAGCTCATCTATGCTGTAGCATGTACCATTACTCCATTTCTTTTTATTCATATTATTTCACCAAATAATATTCCATTATACAGATACATCACATTTTGTTTCCCAGTTTATCAGTTGGTGAACACTTTTTGGCTATTAAGAATAATGTTGCTATGAGTCATAGAAACCATTCCCCTTACTCAAGAAACAGGTTTTCCAGGAACTAAGCTAAACTTGTTTGAAATATAAATTCTCAGGTATTCTCAGTATAGACCTATAGATTCACTTAGGGGGTGGGGTCCACTCAACTTCTTTTAATAAGTCCTTCAGGGGATTCTGATGGATGCAACGCTAACATTTGTGAACATTGTCAAAATCAAAATGGAGTTACTTGTGTTTAAAAATTCTGACAACGCCAGGGACAGCTAAGAAGAGAGGGTTCTCATGCATCAATGCTTGATAACAAAAACTATCCCAAATGACTCAGCAAAAACCACAACCCTGCACAGAGGTCATCACAACCTTACACAAAAAACAATTCCATGAGGACATCTGTCCAGCAACTACCTGTCCAATCTCAGACTGGTCACACTTGTTACTGATCCTTGTAGCTAATAATAATTATCTTAAAAGAACAATATAATCCTCATTATTCCCTTAAAAATCTTTGTCTTATGGGCCGGGCGTGGTAGCTCACGCCTGTAATCGCAGCACTTTGGGAGGCCAAGGTGAGCAGATCACCAGAGGTCAGAAGTTCAAGATCAGCCTGACCAAAATGGAGGAACCCCATCTCTACTAAAAAGACAAAATTAGCCAGGCGTGGTGGCATATGCCTGTAATTCCAGCTACTCGGGAGGCTGAGGCAGGAGAATTGCTTGAACCTGGGAGGTGGAGGTTGCAGTGAACTGAGATCGCACCACTGCACTCCAGCCTGGGCAACAAAAGCGAAACTCCATCTCAAAAAAAGAAAAAAAAAAAAAAGAAATCTTTGTCTTTCTTTACCTCCTTGAATATGCACATAGTTTACTGTGGCACAAATATTCCCACTGCAATATTCTATTCCCAAGTAAGTGTCATGTTCTTTTGAGAGCCTCTCTCTGTTAATTTAGGTTGAAAGTTTGATCAAACAAGGTTTTTAGTAGTGGCAATAGTCACTACATTTCAGCTCAGAGGTTGATGCATAAAGTTTTACCTCAAATAGTACTTTCTTCATTCATAATTAATTTAAAAAACAGTAACATACTTTTCTTCTCAACTAGTAGAGGATAAACAAAGATAAGCTTTTTAAATGTTTAACAAACAAAAATTTCTATAAATAAATAACCTAACATTTTGAATGTGCAGGAGACCAGATTATGCCACCTCAAAACATGACTGCAGGAGACCAGAATATGTCTTCCCACAATAGGCTTCTCTGGCATAAGGATTATTTTGAGCTGATTATTTTGAGCTGATTATTTTCAGAAACAGCAGACAAAAGAGAAGCTCTGAAAACAGAGCAGAAGTTACCCCATTTGTAAGGGAAAATTACATCTACAAAGGAAATCTCCCTTTGCCTCTCTTTCTGTACCAGGAAGAGAAGGATGACTCTAAGCCTCTAGGAACTCTTACCAATGGAGAAGGCACCTACCTAAACCTGCTTGACAAACCTTACGCTTGTTTACTCTGCTTTTCCTGGTCACCTTCCCATTCTTGGCCTCCCCAAACCCTTCTTTCTTTGTTTCAGCTGAACATGGTAGTTAAGCCTGAAGTCTATGCCACCTCTGAGATTTACTCATTTTGTAATCACCCAACGGGTTTTTCCCGCTTGCTGCACAGACAAAACCAATTCACTGAGACCACAGCCTTGCAATATTGAAAGAGTTTAACTGAATGCAGCTGGCCACACCATGCTGGAGACAGTTATTACTCAAATCACTTTTCCCGAAGGCTTAGAGGTTTTTCAAGGATAGTTTGGTGGGCAGAGGGTTAGGGAATGGGAATGCTGATTGTTTGGGGATTAAATCATAGGCGTATGGAAGGAAGATGGTTCTCCTGCACTGAGTCAGCCTCTGGGTGGAGCCACAGGACCCGTCTGTGTGGAGTCAGCCAGTCAGAAATGCAAAAGTGTGAAAAAACATCTCAACAGGCCAATCTTAGGTTCTGCAATTGGGATGTTATCTAAGGGGTAATTGGGAAAGTCCTAAATCTTGTGACCTCTGGAATAAATTGCTGGTTATCCTTTATACCTACATCTTGACAGAATTCAGGACCCTCTCACAATCCTAAAGGGAGATTGCCTTTACCAAAATATGACCATAAGAGAAATCTGACAAGACTCCAACCAGTCAAGCAAGACTCCATTTCTATTTTTTTAATGTGAAATGAAAAAGGGCAAAATGACAGTGTGACAATTATGTGAATTTTTAAAAACATGCACAAATCCAGTTGCTTATGAATGAATAAAACGATTAAAAGTGAAATGTAAGGATGCACACACAACTCATGATAAGGGCTGGTTCTGGGAAGGGTAGGAGGCACACTGAACCGGGGATAGGGTTAAAGGAGGCTCTGGCTATATTTCTAATTGCTTTCCTTTAAACAAATAACCAGAAGCAAAAGAAAAAGATGTTAGCAACTGTTAATTCTCAGTTACAGAAAAATAGCTGTTACATTATCATATTTTTGTTAACCATACATTTCTTAGAAAAATAAAGGAAAAGGATTTCAAAGTGCTTAGTTTTGTGATGCCTTATCCCCCACACCTACATACACAGACAGGCCACAACATACGTAGAAGCTGTGTTCTCAAAGTTCACTGGTAAGTCAGCTGAGTTTTTAGACCTTATTCGTTCTCCCATCAATACATTATACCTAACTGTTAGGTTCCAAGGCCAGCTCTCCCATTATTTCATGTATAACCTAACAAATGTTAAGCCTAACAGTACCTCTCTTACCTTCTCTAGTCATGAGAGGGCACAGGCTAGATATTTCTTTCCTTTTTTTTTTTTTTTTTGAGATGGACTCTCGCTCTGTCACCCAGGCTAGAGTGCAGTGGCACGATCTCAGCTTACTGCAACATCTGCCTCCCGTGTTGAAGCAATTCTCTACCTCACACTCCCAAGTAGCTGGGATTACAGGCGCCCACCAACACGCCCAACTAATTTTTGTATATTTAGTACAGACAGGGCTTCATCATCTTGGTCAGGCTGGTCTTGAACTCCTGACCTTGTGATCCACCTGCCACGGCCTCCAAAAGTGCTGGGATTGCAGGCGTGAGCCACTGAGCCTGGCCCTTTTCTTTTTTCCTTTCTCTTTCTCTCCCTCTGTGTGTCTCTTTTTCTTTCTTTCTTATAATAGAGATGGGGCCTCACCATGTTGCACAGGCTGGCCTCAAACCGTCCTCCCGCCACAGCCTAACAAAGTGCTAAGATTACAGGCATAAGCCACTGTACGCAGCCCAGCCTACGTTGTTTCTTTCTTTTTGAACCAGTTTTGCTCTTGTCACCCAGGCTGGAGTGCAAGGACACAATCTCGGCTCACTGCAACCTCCACCTCCTGGGTTGAAGCCATACTCCTGCCTCAGCCTCCCTAGCTGGGACTATGGGCGTCCGCCACCAGGCCTGGCTAACTTTTGTATTTTTAGTAGAGATGGGGTTTTACCGTGTTGGCCAGGCTGGTCTCAAACTTCTAACCTCAGGTGATCCGCCTGCCTTGGCCTCCCAAAGTGTGGGGATTACAGGCATGAGCCACCGCACCCAGCCCCAAGCTAGGTGTTTCTATGTACAGAATGTCTTCAAGTTTGCTGGTCATGCTTTATACATATATACATATACACACATATATGCACACATATTATGTATATATAATATACATATATAATATACATACATGTATAATATACACATATATCTTTAAGTATATATAATTAACTAGTAAGTATATATATGTGTATCAACTTGTAAACTATACACATATATATGATATAAACTAATATAGTCATGCGCCATATAAGGACATTTCAGTCAACAACATACTGCGTATTCCATGGTAGTCCTGTAAGACTGTGATGGAGCTGAAAATTCCCTATGGCCTAGTAGCACAGCCTTCATAACGTTGTAGCACAAAACATTACTCACATTCCTGTGGTGACGCTGGTGTAAACAAACCTACTGCACTGCTAGTGTTATAAAAGTACAACACACACAGGCCGGGCACAGTGGCTCATGCCTGAAATCCCAGCACTTTGGGAGGCCATTGTGTTCCAACTGCCTGCAGTATTTACTACAGTAACATGCTGTAAAGGTTTGTAGCCTGGGAGCAACAGGCTATACCAGATAGCCTAGATGTGTTATGCCATCTACATTTGTGTTAGGTACAGTCTATGATATTCACACGACAAGGAAATTTCCTACTGACAATGTATTTCTACAGTCATTAAGTAATGCATAAGTATATGTACATTAGTTTGTATTGTTCAATGATGGAGAGGTTGTGTTAGACTCTAGGGGCCTGGAATCAAGTAACTGTACTAAAGTCCCCAAGACAAGTTCCACGGCAACAAATAAATGAAGAACTAACCAAACGTCTGCATTCTCAACAGCTCTGTTTAAAAGATACCTCATGGAGTTTTTCATTTAATCAATAGAAATCCAATCAATAGGCCAGGTGTGGTGGCTCCCGCCTGTAATCTTACCACTTTGGGAGATGGAAGCGGGTGAATCACTTGACGTAGGGAGTTTGAGACCAGCCTGGCCAACATGGTGAAACCCCATCTCTACTAAAATACAAAAATTAGCTAGGTGTGGTGGTGGGTGCCGGTAATCCCAGCTACTTGGGAGTCTGAGGCAGGAGAATCATGTGAACCTGGGAAGTGGAGGTTGTGGTGAGCGGAGATTGCACCATTGCACTCCAGCCTGGGCAACAAAACCAAACTCTTTCTCAAAAAAAAAAAAAAAAAAAATCCAACCTATAGAAGCAGAGAATTTCCATTCACCAGTAAGTGGTAAACAACAACTAATGTATTTGGCACTTTCTCTTTCACAGTTTCTATCTAAAGTCAATCTTATGAGGCGCCAAATTTCATATCAGGCACCATCACTTCTCTTCTTCCTGTATCTCCCCTCCTCTCCCAGAGACAGAGTGTTTCAGAAAGTAGATTTGCTGCCTAAGATTCATGTCATTGCTGAAGCTGCAGTAAAAGAATCATTAATACATGAAATATAGGCCAAGACTTTTCAAAAAAAAATTATCCCTCAGAAAACACAAGTTGCTTTATATTCAAATACTTATAATGTACCTCCTGCTGTAGGAAGTTTTTCAGTTTCTTTATTTTGAATACAAAGTACCAGCTGGGGATGACACAATAGCCTAAAACAATTTCAATCAAGGTGTGGTTTGGGCTGCTTTGGCTAATGGTAATCAGTGAAACAAGATAAATTGAACACAAATTTAGTAATTATTCCTGGGGATACAAACTCACGCTTTCATGTATAATCTGCCATTATAAAGTCAGCCTTTTGTTTATTTATTCATTTTTACTTTTGCAGAGATGGAGTCTCACCCTGTTGCCCAGGCTGGTCTCAAACTTCTGGCCTCAAGCTATCCACCCACCTTGGCCTTCCAAAGTGCCAAGATTACAGGCATCAGACACCGTGCCCAACCAGTAAACCAATGTTTTAAAGATCACTTTAGCTGGGTGCAGTGGCTCATGCCTATAATCCCAGTACTTTGGGAGCCCAAGACAGGAGGATACCTTGAGCCCACAAGTTTGGGACCAGCCTGGGCAACATAGCCAAAAGCTGTCTCTACAAAAAAATACAAGAAGTAGCCGAATGTGTAGCGCACACTAGTAGTTCCAGCTACTTGGGAGGCTGAAGTGGGAGGATCACTTCAGCCTGAGAAGTTGCTGCAGCAAGCCATGACTGTGCCACTGCACTCTAGCCTGGGCAACAGAGTGAGACCCTGTCTTAAAAAAAAGAAGAAGAGATCATTTTAAAAAGTAATAAAGTGGTTAAGTTGCAGTTACAACAAATATATACCAACTGGACACACGGTAAAAAAAAAAAAAAAAATCTAGGCTCATGTCTGTAATCCCAACACTTTGGGAAGCTGAGCCAGGCCTATGAAGTCAAGGCTTCAGTGAGCGGTGATTGCATCACCCACACTCCAGCCTGGGCGACAAAGTAGACCCTGTCTTAAAAAAAAGAAAAAAGTCTAATGTTATGCAAGTGGATACTTGTAACTTGGAATAAACTATTCAATGGTAACACCTTATTCATATTCAAAAAGGATGTATCTCAAGAACTGAACATGTGGTCTGGAAAACCATACTGGCAGACTCAAAAAGTGGCTCCAGTGATGATAAAAATACTGAAGTCAAAGATGCATGTGAAGAGTTTGAAAAAGAACATTTTATAAATAAGAAGAGGAGGAAAACCAGCATTTCTAAATTAGTGTTACTTTATGAAGCAGGTGATTTTAAATAGGTATATGGACCCAAATTTAAATGTACATTTTATAAGCAGGTATTTTTCACTTATATACCTAAAAGTACATGTATTTTCAACTTGACCAAAAACAACCTTTTGGAATTTTTTTTTTTTTTTTGGAGACAGAGTCCTGCTCTGCGCCCAGGCTGGAGTACAGTGGTGCAATCCTGGCTCACTGAAACCTCTGCTTCCGGAGTTCAAGCAACTCTCCTGCCTTTGCCTCCCAAGTAGCTGGGACTACAGGCGCATGCCACCATGTCTGGCTAATTTTCTGTATTTTTAGTAGAGATGGGGTTTACCATATTGGCCAGGCTGATCTCTAACTCCTGACCTCGTGATCCGCCCACCTCAGCCTTCCAAACTGCTGGGATTACAGGCATGAGCCACCGCGCCTGGCCCTTTCGGACTTTTTTTTTTAAGATGGGGTTTCACCATGATGCCCAGGCTGGTCTTGAACTCCTGACCTCAGGTGATGCACCCACCTTGGCTTCCCAAAGTGCTAGGATTACAGGCATGAGCCACCACGCCCGGCCCTTTGGGACTTTTTAATGGGGAGATTTTGATATGCAGGATTACTTTATAGTTGGGCAATATGGTATATGCTGAATTTCAGTAAAATAAAATGGATTCACAAAGCTAGCCTACTGACCATTTAACCAAGTAGAGCTCTGGTTCCTTCTATCAGAAGCATAAAAAACTGGGAAGTTTTATCATATTTAACGATTTGTTCCACCTCCATTTACTAATATTTTGGATCCTATAAGCTGAAACAAGTCAACAGCAGAAAGTCAGGATTCTGTTGAGAAACCCTCTGGTCCCGCCTTAGGATATATGACGGCCCACTGCCCGAACCTGAAGCAAGCACATCACCTGCCTCTCAACACCCTGACGGGGGCCCACCCACCCAGCTCACCTCATTTCCTACCACACCCAACCTGTATCCTCCATTCCTGGTAAGCCATCTTACTGCCCCTAGTCAAGCCTGAGTCTTCCCTCACAACGGCTCTGCCTCCTAGAATGGTTGCCCCCAACTCTGTTTTTCACAGCCCTGCCCAGTTCCACATTCTCCATGAAGTCATCCTGACTATCTCAGCCCACAAAGATGGCTTTTCAACTCCCCAAAATCCTCATGCAAAGCAGTCAGAATTTAGCACTCTGTGACAGCCTATAGCACATTCTATTTTTTTCCTTTTCTGAGACGGAGTCTTACTCTTGTCACCCAGGCTGGAGTGCAATGGCACAATCTTGGCTCACTGCAACCTCCACCTCCCCAGTTCAAGAGATTCTCCTGCCTTAGTGTCCCAAGTGGCTGGGATTACAGGTATGCACTACCACGCCTGGCTAATTTTTGTATTTTTTTCATAGAGACGGAGTTTCACCATGTTGGCCAGGCTGGTCTCGAACTCCTGACCTCAGTTGATCCGCCCATCTAGGCTTCCCAAAGTGCTGGGATTACAGGCATGAGCCACCACACCTGGCCAGCGTATTCATTTTTATATCTCTAAGAGAAAATAATTTTGAGGCCAGTGACCAAGACTGATAATTTTCTTACATTCCCCTCAGATTTCAAGTCACTTGACTGACAACGAACCATGCCAATAGTTCAATGACATCATGCCATTTCAAGTGGAGGATGCTTTTGCTTCTGTTCAAAAGCAAACTAAAAGCAAAACAGTAATATCTTCTGTAAACACCTGTTTTTGGCAAGGCTGCTACCTCTGAGACTATCAGTATTAACCTACTGGCCTGAATCAGAGTGTTTGCACATGGGATGATTTCAGATGGCACAATAAGGAAGGCAGGTACTTACAATACAACCACATCTTGTTCTCTAGTGTCATGACAGGCCCTCCCTGCATCAAATGCATTAACATGACAGCTTAGCAAGGTAGAGACCTTCATAAAAATATCCAGAGCTGACCATTTCTCATTACCTCCACTACTGTCACTGTAAGCTAAGCCACTGTCATCTCTTTCCCAGGATATTACAATAGCCTTCTAACTGGTTTCCCTGTATCCACCCTCACCTCCCTACCATCTACTCTTGACAGTAACCTAAATGAGCCTGTTAACATGCTAGTCAGATTGTGTCACTCCCCTGCTCAAAACCCTCTGATCATGGATCAGTCTAAGTCCTGGCAGGAAACAGATGGCACAAAGTGGGTGATTTGAGGAGAGTTTATAAAGGAACTATTTACAAAGATGTGGGCAGGGGTAGGGAAACCACAAGAGAAAATGCAGTATCTGGAAGTGGTAAATCAGCGGTACCTGATCCCTTCCTAGACCTGAAGGTGTGAAGAACGGAGAGGGAGGGAGACTCCGCAGGTTAGGCACGTGACAGGAAATGTGACCTTAAGTCTAAGGAAACCCCAGCCCACACAAGCCTGCAGGAAGGAAGAGATACACCAGTCTCACTCTTCTCCTTCTCAGTCACCCCCAGCAATACTTCCCATGGCCCGCAGCCATAAAGCAAGGAAACCTGTCAGTGCTGAGCCCCCTCTGGGGCATATCTACAGAGCAGAGTGGAAAAGGGCCAAGTGAATCTGGGGCAGTAAGTGGCAGCTATCCAGCCAAGTGGTTCCCCACCTCAATCAGGGTATTTTAAAGTACTTCCAAGGGCCAGTGAGGCCCTATATGATCGACTCATCTCGTTTTCTGGTTTGCTAAGCCCTCTGCTCATCAGGCATTCGCCGGCCTCGGGTCCTTTGTGCTTGCTGCTTTCTCTGCCCAGAATATTCTTCCACCAGATCCATGCACAGCTTCCTCCCTCATTTACATCATGTCTCAGATCAAATGTGTTATCATCAGGTTTCCCCTTACTACCTTATATGAAGACCTCTCCTGCTCCCACCCTACCCATTCCTGGCACACCGAATCCCCTTTAGCCCAAGGTATTATTCTCCACAGCACTTCTAATTAACATTTTATATAGAGATAGCTATAGATATTATCTCTTTTAATCAACTACCTGACTGTCCTAGAAACAGTTTCATAACGGCATCAACTTGGCCTCTTTTGTTCAGTGACTTATGCCAAGTGCCTAGAACAATGCCTGGCACATAAAAGGCACTCAAATATTTGCTGAATGAATGAAAATCAATGAATGGAACAGAGGACTCATAGCCAAGGACTCCTCCCACTATTTATAGGTTTAGCTCCTATTACCAAATTATTGTTTAACAAATAAACTGAGTCTTCTGATAATCAGATAGGAAGCAGGAAACAAGCATTTATTTTGTGTGTGTGTGTGTTTTTTTAATTTAAAAAGTTTTTGTCTTAAATAGACACAGGTCTTGATATGTTGCCCAGGCCAGTACCAAAATCAATATAGTCATTTTTTGTTTAAAGATACAGGGTCTTACTCTGTTGCCCAGGCTAGAGTAGAGTGGCTCAGTCATGGCTCATCTGTGAATTCCTGGGCTCAAGCAATCCTTACACCTCAGCCTCCCAAGTAGTTGGGACTACAGGTGTATGCCACCATGCTCAGCTATTTTTTTTTTTTGAGACAGAGTCTCATTCTGTCGTGCAGAATGGAGTGCAGAGGTGTGATCTCAGCTCAATGCAACCTCTGCCTCCCAGGTTCAAGCAGATCTGCCACAGTCTCCCGAGTAGCTGAGAGTACAGGCGCATGCCACCATGCCTGGCTAATTTTTTGTATTTTTAGTAGAGACGGGGTTTCACTGTGTTAGCCAGGATGATGTCAATCTCCTGACCTCATGATCCACCCGCCTCGGCCTCCCAAAGTGTGCTGGCATTACAGGCATGAGCCACCGCACCAGGCCCCCCGACTTTTTTTTTTTTCTTTTGGCAGAGACAGGGTCTCACTATGTTGCCCAAGTTGGTCTCCTGGGCTCAAGTGATCTCCCCCCTCGATCTCCCAAAGTGCTGGGATTACAGGTGTCAGCCATCACTCCTGGCCCAAGCATTTGTTTTTACTGGCAATGGTACAAAACTGAGCTATCAATAAATGGAAGCTTTAGTCAAAACTGAAAGAATAATAGTATATCCTCTGTAAACAACTCCTTCTAACGAGGTTGTTATTTTTGGTGAATGTACCATCATTAGCCTACCAATGTGGCAGGTCTCTAAACCTCAATCTTCTCGTCCATAAAATGTGTAAGGATTGAATGATACAATGTATGGACAGCATTTAACATTGTGCTGAGACTCAATAAATGCTAAGATGATTATTAAAACAGTGAGGCAGCTATGGAAATGAGGTACATTATCTTCCCACTACCTGGAACTGTTCATCCTAGACTCTTAAAATGTGTGCTGGAGGCCAGGCGTGGTGGCTCATGCCTGTAATCCCAGCACTTTGGGAGGCCAAGGCGGGCAGATCATGAGGTCAAGAGATCCAGATCAATCTGGCCAACATAGTGAAACCTGTCTCTACTAAAAATATAAAAGAAAAAATTAGCTGGGCATGGTGACGTGTGCCTGTAGTCCCAGCTACTCAGAAAGCTGAGGTAGGAGAATCACTTGAACCCAGGAGGCAAGGTTGCAGTGAGCCAAGATCACACCATTGCACTACTCCAGCCAGGGCAACAAGAGCAAAATTCTGTCTCAAAAAAAAAAACTGAGCGCAGTAGCTCACGCCTGCAATCCCAGCACTGTAGGCGGCCAAGGTGGGCAGATCCCAAGAGGTCAGGAGTTGGAGACCAGCAGGACGAACACAGTGAAACCTTGTCTCCACTAAAAATACAAAATTCTGGGCTTGGTGGTGCATGCCTGTAATCCCAGCTACTAGGGAGGCTGAGGCAGGAGAATCGCTTGAACCCAGGAGGTGAGCCAAGATCGCACCATTGTACTCCAGCCTGGGCAACAAGAGCGAAACTCTGCCTCAATAAAATAAAAAAATAAAAAAATAAAAAAGGATGCTGAAATAACAACATGAAAAAGAAACAGAACATTCTTGGCTGGGCGCAGTAGCTCGTGCCTGTAATCCTAGCACTTTGGGAGGCTGAGGTGGGTGGATCATGAGGTCAGGCATTCAAGACCAGCCTGGCTAACATGGTGAAACCCTGTCTCTACTAAAAATATAAAAATTAGCTGGGCGTGGTAGTGCACACTTGTAATCCCAGCTACTCAGGAGGCTAAAACAGGAAAATTGCTTGAACCTAGGAGGCGGAGGTTGCAGTGAGCCGAGATCGTGTCACTGCACCCCAACCTGGGCAACAGAGTGAGATTCCATTTCAAAAAAAAAAAAAAAAAAGATTCTTTACTGTCTGCCATATTGTTGAGTCTAGATTTGAAAGATGCTCGTACCGGGCACAGTGACTCACACCTGTAATCCCAGTGCTTTGGGAGGCCAAGGTGGGCACATCACTTGAGGTCAGGAGTTCAAGACCAGACTGGCCACATGGTGAAACCTGTCTCTACTAAAATACAAAAGTTAACTGGGCATGGCAGCTGCACATCTATCATCACAGCGACTCCAGAGGCTGAGGCCTGAGAATCACCTGAACCTGGGAGGCAGAGGTTGCAGTGAGCCGAGATCGCACTACTGCACTTCAACCTAGGCCACAGAGTGCAAGACTCCGTCTTTAAAAATAAAAAAAAAAAAAAAAGATGCTCTCTAACACCAATGTTCCACCAATGTATCCACTATCCACTCCAGGCCCTGGCCTTGTCCTATACTTCTTCAGACAAGAAACATTTTTTTTTTTTTTTTTTTGAGACCAAGTCTCACTCTGTCACCCATAGTCTATGGTCAGATAATAAGTAAAAGACTTGACCTGAATCAACACAACAATCCATCATTTAGGAATTCTGCAAAGATCCCATAGGTTTTTCATCAGTGGGAGATTTCTCCACAATCTTTTGCCTTCAGCCTTCCCTAGGACACACTAGTAGGCAAACCAACCTGGAGAGCCAGCTAGATTCAAGACGTGAGGATTTCCTTTGCTACCCTAAAGTCCATGAAGTTTCAATCTCCAGTTAAAATATTTTCTCTGCTACTTTGTGAATCACCATGTACAAGCCCTTGTTACTGTTATAAATTTATAATTAGATTTAGTCATAACTGTACAATATAACAATTATTGTTACTAATTTTGCCAGCGTACAGGCCTCCAACTTCAAGTATGAAATACAAAGCAGGTCTCTCCAAGGTGAATCCTGGAGACTGACCTCACTAAGGGATCTTATTTCAGAAGTAGCAGGATGTTCATTTATTAGTGTTAAGAATCATCCTAACCACCTCTCCTAGCGACAGATGGATAAACAGTTCCACATAACCACCTTGGGAACAATTCCAATTAGGAAAAGAAAAGGAAAACAAAACTACAGTTTTGAGCATATGAATATACACTCATTCCCCAAACACTTTTCAAAATGATAGGTTCGATCCTACTTCTAGGTCTTAGGGAATGATTAGTAGTGCAAAATCCATACTTTCTATTAGAGCACTTTCCAAACTCTGTTTTCCTGCCTGTTCCCAACCAGGGTCCTGGTCAGGGGCTGTTTCATTTCCTTGTACTTCCATCGTTTAATATTGTCTGACACGTAGCTGGTGCTCAAATGGCTACCAAAATGCCCATCCAAGAGGCAGGCCCCCAAATCTGGCACTGTAGGTCAAAAATTAAACATATCGTGAAATGGCATGACCGCAGCCTGGTCCTTCTCTCCTCTCCGACTCCAGAGGCTGCGAGCAGGTTGGGAAAAAAGTGCACTAGGCAACCCAGAACCTCCCGAAGTCCTGGCAGAACGGAGTGGGCTGTTCGACCTGCCCAGGCTGCCTCTGTCCTCCAGGAATAGAATACGATTCTCCTCGTTCTCTAGGGCAGAGGGGACCCGGCTACTGCCCTCTCCTCCAAGCCCAACCTTGAAACGACCCTTCCCCAAGCTGGCCGCACAAACGCTCCACGACGAAGCCCAAGCCTGGGCACCCGGAGCTTCCCAGATGGGAGGCGCCGCGGTGCGCTGTGGGAGTCGTAGTTCCCCAGCGAGTTCCGCACCCGGGAGGCCCTGCTGATGGGACTCCCGCTCCCAGAAGACCCCGCGCGGGCGCCTCGCCCAGTCCTGCCACCTTACCTGTTCTATGGACGTGACTGTTTCTACCGAGTCGTCCTGCAACCGCTCTCGCGCGTGCTCCGGCCTCAGACTGTACAGCGGTTCTGACCAGAGAGGGGAGGAAGACGGAGGGCAATAGTAGGTGAAAGAACTCGGAGAAGCCATGATCAAGAGAGCAGCGGACGGTGTGTAGCACTCAGCTTCGTTAAGCAACAACGCGCATTGAAACTCGAGCGGGCTAAGGCGCTACGGCGAGCGGGTAGAGGCAAAAAGATTTTGAACGCGAATCTCTCCTTCCACCTACACATCTTTAAAGTTACTGAGATACTGCCGCCCCCCGTTGGGCAGAGGCGCTGCTGCAAGAGCGCAATGCCCTTAAGCGCAAGAGTGTCTATATCCGAATTTCATTTCAGAGAGATCGCGTAGGACGCCCCGGTTTGTTATGCAAATTGTTAAAAAGAACTTTAACATTCTGCTAATTCTCAATTGTAATGCAATCGTTTGCAGTTTCAGGTACCCAAGAACCAATGAATGTTAAGTTTGAAAGCGTTTGTGACAGCGCTACTGATTGTAGAGCTATTACTAGTAATAGAATTATTGGCCGGGATCTGTGGCTCACGCCTGTAAATACCAACACTTTGGGAGGCTGAGGCGGATGGATCACCTGAGGTCAGGAGTTCGAGACCAGCCTGACCAACATAGTGAAACTGCGTCTCTACTAAAAATACAGACACACATTCACAAATTAGCCGGGCGTGGTGGCAAGTGCCTATAATCCCAGCTACTCGGGAAGCTGAAGCAGGAGAATTATTGTGCACCTTGGGGTACTTAACAGCCTCCCAGGAGAAGGCAGCAGCTGCTCAAATGTGCAAGGCTGCTGTCTCAGCAACTCAGTGACAGAGGGAGGGGGCAGTGTAATTTTCTCCTACCTCTTGGAGGTTACAGTGCAGTAGCAAGAACTGAAATGCAGCAGCAGGACCAAGGATAAGTGAAACAAACAAATAGTTCACAGATATTTATGGAACACCTACTGTGTGTCAGGCATTGTGCTAGGTCCTAGGATTACAAAAGTGTACAAAACAAAATCCCTGCCCTTGGGAACCTTACATTCTAAGAAAATCGACAGAATTGAATGTATCCAACGCAATAAATATATGAAGACTTGTGATAAATGATATGAAGGAAGATAACAGGTTCTATGAAAGAGACTAAAGAGGTAGGGAACTAATTGAATTGTGTGGTCAGGCCAAGCCTCTCTGAGCAAGTGACCTTTCATTTGAGACCTGAAGGATGATAAGGAGTCATCCAGAAGAACAGTATGGGAAAGAACTAAGAAGGAAGAAACAGCAACTTTTAGAAGACATGTGCTGGGCACGGTGGCTCGCGCCTGTAATCCCAGCACTTGGGGAGTCTGAGGCAAGAGGATCACTTGAAGAGTTAGAACATCCTGGGCAACATAGCAAGACCTTGTCTCTACTAAATATCAAAAAAATTAGCTGGGTGTGGTAGCGCATGTCTGTAGTTCCAGCTAATTGGCAGGCTTAGGTGGAAGGATTCTGGAACCCAGGCAGTCGAGGCTGCAGTGAGCTATAATTGTGCCACTGCATTCCATCCTGGGTGGCAGAGTGAGACCCTGTCTCAAAACAACAACAACAACAACAAACAAAAAAACCCATAGGGTCAAGTGACCTGCCTGCCCCAGCCTCCTGAGTCTCTGGAACTGCAGGTGTGCACCACCACGCCCAGCTAGAATAAAAGTAGAGTGGACTTATGCTTCACACTTGCCTCCATAACAACCAAGTTTAAAGTTGTGATTTTTAGGAAAACACTGCTATCTTTGGACAAGTAATAGAAGAGAATTTCTTTTAGGGCATGTATCAAAAGTACTATACCAAAAAGTATAATACCAGGAGATTAAACTGGGGGAGTTGTATGTAGGAGGTTATAGAAGCTATGATAATAACAGACATTCCAGGTACACCTGGAGACAAGCTTGACTTCCTGCTCAGAGCATTTCACTCTGTTCCCACTCCATTCCATGTCACATGTCTAGGATCCAGGAATTATAGGCCAGCGTGACATTTGACAACCAGCCATTCCCCTGTTCTCTGGTAGTAAATAGAGGCACTCAGAAAAATTTCAAAGATGAGGCTGGGCTGGCCTAAAGACCTCAAGTGAATGAACACTACCACCATGTCCATTTTAGTGGTGCTGTTGCTGAATTAAGACCTATAAGCACCAGAATGTTACCAAATCTGGGACTAAGAGGACTGTATGGATTAAGACCATGGATATGGCTGCACAATGTGAAATTGTCTTATTATATTGCCCCCTGTATTGGCATCTTACTGTCTTTCCCTTAGTTCTATTTTGGAAGAAAAATTGTCTGATAAGGTCAGAGTCATATCTAAGGATTCAGCCTTTGTCACAAAGAGTTTCTTTGCAGGAGAGCTGGAAACTTATCGCTTCAATCCTGAAGATTGTGCTATTGAAAACACAGTATAGCTGGGACAGTAACAAATTGTGGCATCTGTCACAGATGCACCTAAAGCAATTGCAAATTGTATGCTAGAAATAAAAATTCATTTCTGAAACTCAGTCTCCTCTGCAGTGGGATCCAAAAGATGTGAATAGGAACATGGGCAAGAGTCTCCTGCAAGATAGTGTGTTCTCATTCCGTACATGTTTATTGAGTACGGGGTAAGTGTTGGGCACTGATCTAAGTGCTGAGGAAAGAGCAGTGAACAAGCCAGACACAGTCTCTGCCATTATGGGTCTGGAGATTTACCAGAAAAAAACACATTAAACAATAATTACAGAATTGACTCTTTTATGGCAGTTGGGAGAAATGGGATGAGGCAGAAAGAAGCACGGAGGCTTGTGAGCTTGCATGACAGGGGGACCCTAAAGTAGTCTGGAAAGTCTGGAAAGACTCCCATGAGGAAGTGAGTTAACTAACCCAGGGTATGGGAGCATCCTAGGCAGAGGAAACCCAGGAACAACCCCAAATCGAGTGAAACCAGTAATGAAAAATATGTGGAGGTTGTGCTCCATGTAAGCAATGAGGAGACTTGGATTAAATAGCCCACTAGTTGTCCCTCCTCTTGGTTTAATAAAACCACTCATTCAAGAAGCAGAATGAACATAAATATTAATGGTACCATAGAGAATGATAGAAAGGAAAGTCTTAGTAATGACGATATCAACTCCATCTTGGACTGCAGATGGTTTATGTTTATTTTACTCAAATGCCTGATACTCTTTTCTAAATTAAACTGTGATCATGTTTCTTTAAAAATAATATTGAAGGTAGACAGTGCTATTTTATACTTTTAAGACCAAGAAAAAGAAAAAAAGTAATGGTCCTAATGAACCACTAGAGGTCGCTTCTGACCTGGGAGTGGACCTACCGAGTAAGCTTTAAAACTGCTCACACTGCATTACTCGTACAAGCTGTATGTCGGAATGAATTGTTTCCTTTAATATCTTGTGAAACTGTGTAATCATACATATTGGAACATTTGGAAAATGGAAATAACTCACCTATTATCCTGCTAGGTAATTAACTTCCTCCTCATTTACTGTCCACCATCATCTGTGCCCTCCTACTCTGCGGTCCTGTCCCTCCTGTTCCCTTAGATGGAATAACTGCCTCACGTCTTATCTGGGGCCAGGTCATCTTCCTCCCCTCATGCACCCCCCCACCCCCAAAGACATGACTATCACAATTTCTCTTTCCTAAAACACCAAATTTCTCTTCTACTTGATCTTGCAGATCTCCCTCAAGCATGCCATTTTCTCATTCTTGGCGGCGCGGGGAAAGGGGGGTGGTGGGGGGCGGCGGCGGTATTTCTAACCCTCTTAATTCCACTCCTCCAGCTTCCTCCTCATGACTCATTGGCAGAGACCCTTGAAAGAGTTGCCGCTATAATGTCTCCGGGTCCTGTCTCCAACTCTCTCAAGCCCATTCTAATCTAGCTTTCCAATCAGTTCTTGTCGACTCTCCATTAAACTCCATGTCACCAAATCCAAGGGCCAGGTCTCAGTCCCGATCCCAAGTCTTCCTTCTTGACTTCCCAGTAATATCTGCACAGTTGATCATTCCCTTCTTGAAACACATTGTTCTTGTGGTGCCTCGCACTGGTTTTCCTCCTTCCTTGTCTTGCTGTTTCTTCATATCTCAGATACCTTAGCTTGGGGTGCCCCAGGATTCAGTCCTCAGACCTCTTATCTGTCTGCATTCACTTGCCTGTGAGCTCAGGCAGTCTCAATGCTTTAAATAATGCCTGTAGGTTGAAAATTCCCTAATTTGTATCTCCAACCTGAAACTCCCCTGAACTCCAGGGTTCATGTCTAATGTCTATTTGCATTTCCACTTAGATCTCCAATAGGCATCTCAAACTTAACATATCCACAACAGAGTTGCTGATCTTCCCTTCCAAACCTATGCACTCTCCCCCATCTCCGTTATGATAACTGCATCCTTCCAGTTACTCCAGATACCTTGGAATCATTCTCGCTGTCTCTTTTTCTCACTCCTTATAAGTTCTGTTCTAAATATATCCAGCATCTGATCACTGCTTACCAATCCCACTGCCAGTGTCCTGGTCCAAGCCACCATCATCCGTTACTTGTATTCTTATACTAATCTCTTAACTGTTCTCCCCGTGTTCACTCTTGTCCCCCTGTAGCCTAATACAAACTTGCTATAGACTGTTTAGTTTCCCCCAATATTCATATGTTGAAAACTAATCCCCAATGTGAAGGTATTTGAAGGTGGAGCCTTTGGTAGCTGTTTAGGTCATGACGGCAGAGCTGGATGAATGAGATTCATGTCCTTATAAAAGAGACCCCAGAGAGCTCCCTCATTCCCTCTGCCATATAAGGACACATAGAGAAGGCATCGCCTATGAACCAGGAAGCAGGCCCTCACCAGATACCAAATCTGCAGGTGCCTCGATGTTGGACTTTATTTCTGTTGTTTATAAGGCACCAGGTGTATGGGATTCTGTTCTAGCAGCCTCAAAGGTCTAAGACAAAATACAAAAGCCATACTGAACTTTTTAAAATGTAAGCAAAGCCACCTCTTCACTCAAAGCCCTCTTCTCATCTCATTCGAAGTCAAGGTGGCCTAAAGGACCCCGGTCACCTCTCTGGCCCCTTCCCTTTGCTCTCTCCACCTTACTCACTGCCTCAACACTGGCCTCCCTGCTGTTCTGTGTATCCCTGGCCGGCGGCAGCCTCGGAGCATTGATGCTTGTGTTGCCTCTCCCTGCAGTGCTCTGCCCCAGACGTAGACATGACTTGCCTTCACTTCTGAGAGTTTTTACTCAAATTCTTTTCTTCTTTTTCTTTTTTTATGATTCTTTTTTCTAAACATTTTTTTAGCGATGGGTTCTTCCTGTGTTCCCTGGGCTGGTCTCTAACTGCTGGACTCAAGCAGTCCTCTCATATCGCCCTCCCAAAGTGCTGGGATTACAGTCGTGAGCCGGCACGCCTGGCCCAGATTCTTTCGTCTAACCCTAATTCCCTTTTCTTGAGGTCTTTCCTGGCCTTCCCATGTAAAATGGAAGTGCCACCCACTTTAGTAATAGCCTAATCCCACTCCCTGCTTTATTTTTCTCCATGACACTCATCACCAGATCAGAGACTTTATATTTTGTGTATTTATTTACTATCTGTCTTACCCCACCAAAATACAAGCTCTACGAGACAGGGTTTTTTTTTTTTTTTTTGTCTGTTTTATTCATTACTGTACTCCCTGACATAATAGACATTGAATAAGTTAAATGACTTGAATGATTTCCAGTCGTTGTAATGAACATTTGAGTGCTTGTTTATGTAACATAATTGTAGATGATAGTGACAATGAACATAATACTAGCCTTACCCTTCAAGAGCTCACTATCTAATAAATACAGGGCTGGGCACATTGGCTCACGCCTATAATCCCAGCAGCTTAGGAAGCCAAGACGGGCAGATCACGAGGTCAAAAGATCTAGACCATCCTGGCCAACATGGTGAAATCCCATCTCTACTGAAAATACAAAAATTAGCCAGGTGTGGTGGCACATGCCTGTAGTCCCAGCTACTCGGGAGGCTGACACAGGAGAATCATTTGAACCCAGGAGGCAGAGGTTGCAGTGAGCCAAGATCACACCATTGCACTACAGCCTGGGCAACAGAGCGAGACTTTGTCTCAAAAAATTAAATACATTAAAAAAAATAAAATAAATAAATACAGAGACCATATAAATATAAATGAGTATAAAATAAATGTATAAATATAAATAAATCTATTAAGTAGATAAGATTTAAAATTAAAATTATATGTAAATGATAAAAACATAAAATGAGACATAATACATACACAAAATATATTCCCCAAGAAGGTTCTCTTACAGTGGGAATGTAGCTGAAGGAGTAATTCTAATCTATTTAATGAAGATGGCCTTTTAATATATAATATTTGTGTTTAGTAACATTTGTAACAGAATAGTCTGAACTAATCATTTTTAATAATTATATTGAAATTTAGAAATTGTGAAATAAGTTTAAAAAAATATTTTATATCACCACCATGGCATGTGGGTATCTATGCAAAGATCCTGCAGGATGTGCACATGTACCCAGGAGTTTAAAGTACAATAAAAATAAATAAAGCTAAATAAAATATTTATGAAAAGAAAAAAAATTTTTGTATCACACAAAAGGAAATATAAAATGCTTCCAATCATCAAAAACAAAAAGAGCAGCTTTCTAAATGCAGTACAATGATTTTCTGGCACAAAGAACAATTGTGAGCTTCTCAGAAATCAATAAATCATCAATACTACATGCCTGCATTATTTTATTGTGTATTGATATGAAATAAATTACATCATATATTATTAAGCATTACACATACTCTAATACTGAAAACCTGTACAAAAGTATTGACTCTTAGTCCTGTTTTGGGTTTATCATGGTGAATATTTTACCAGCAGATACAAAATGGAAGCCAACTAAACAACATTGTTCACCTTGAAAACTCTAAGAAATGATTTTTTAAACTGTTGAGAGGCAATGCCAGAAGTGTACACTATAGGGCCTACCAGTGACTCTTAAGCCTGGCTGTGCACTGATACCACTGGTGGAGGCTTCGAAAATCCAGATTCTCCCAGGCAGCAGCCAACCCAAGTAAATCAGGATCTGTGGGGCTGGGGCCCAGGCACATTCATTTTGTCAAAGCTCCACAAGTGATGATACCTCACAGCTAGGGTTGGAGTCACCTTGAAGCTTCTTTATATGTGGTACAAACATGAGTTGTCCATCAGAGACTGGCTCCCCCTCCACAGGGAGAGTTGCAGCTGGGAACTCAGCAGTCCCCCTTTGCACTTAGGCAGAGCCATGTGAATGGGTGCCGGCCAATAAAAAGTGGAAGACGTGCTATCCACCATATCTAGACCTGACCCTCTAAAACCTTTCATGTGAGCCTCTATTTCCTCGCTTCTCCTCTCTGCTGGCTGAAAGTCAATGCCTGGGGTAGCCCTCCATAATCCAAAGAACATCATGCCACAGGCTCTTAAAAACCTCAATTAACAAAGAGGTCTCTTTCAGTGTTTCACTCCACTGGACAAATGGTATCCCTTTGTAGATCCAAAATTATTTTCTGGACAGATTTTGTGACGTCTTTCTAGTGTATATTATTACCACTCCTTTCAAATAATGTTTTTGAAGTCTGCTAATTTAGAACTACAGGGTCAACTCTCCCCTCTCCTGTTGACAGGGCCCTTCTTCTCCTGCTGTCTACAAGGCAATCTTAGGGGAGTCTTAAGTGTATACTTATGTAAAAACAGGAGGGCCTGTAAATCCTGATGTGTGAGAGACCTGGGGTATGGTATCTCCTTGCCTTTGGTTGGCAGGCACACTCTCTGATCCTTCCTGTAAGGCACATCTTAGAAAGAACAACGCTTGCGTTTAAAAGGAGTCCTACAATGCAAGTCCCTTGTTGAAAATAGCAGAGTTTGGCCAGGCGCAGTGGCTCACGCCTGTAATCCCAGCACCTTGGGAGGCTGAGGCGGGTGGATCATGAGGTCAAGAGATCGAGACCATCCTGGCCAACATGGTGAAACCCCGTCTCTACTAAAAATAAAAATAAAAAAATTAGCTGGGCATCGTGGCACGCACCTGTAGTCCCAGCTACTCGGGAAGCTGAGGCAGTAGAATTGCTTGAACCTGGGAGGCGGAGGTTGCAGTGAGCCGAGGTCGCACCACTGCACTCCAGGCTGGAGCCTGGTGACGGAGTGAGACTCTGTCTCAAAAAAAAAAAAGAAAGAAAGAAAAAAGAAAATAGCCGAGTTTCTGCCACCCTGGGTGCCTAAATGACTATGGAACAAAGCTACCCTTACTCCCTACTCCTTGCTGCTCATTAGACTTTACATGAGAAGGAAATAAATCTTTATAGTGTGAAGCCCTGAGATTTAGGGATTCATCTGTTACAGCAACGAGCATTACCTTAACTAACACATGCAATGACTCTTTTCTGCATAGATTTCTAACTGCAGATATCTTGTCCCCCAAAACATAACTTTGACAATAGAAGTTTGATAGGACATACGGCACATAGTTGGGGGTTGCTAGTCATGTCTCTCAATTCGAGTTTCATAAAGGGAAGGATCACTAATTTGAGGCTTTCCCATCACAAAATTTTCTGCTTTGACCATCCAGACCATCTATCAGGAAGCCCCCAAAAAGACACAACTTTCATTTCCCACTCTAAGGGAATGAGATAATTCTTTTTTTTTCCCATAAAAAGTTTATTTCTCAAAAAAGAGAGAAGAATCCAAAGTATCAAAATAATCCTCTAATTTTTGTTTTGAAGGAAAAGGAGAGGATGACAAATAATTTATACAAAAATCTGAAGCATCACTGCGGTAGATATTCCTCCAGCTCAGTGGGGAACATCCTGAAACTCGCACCTCCTGCCTGCAGCTCAGGTTCCAGCTGCATCACAGGGAACACAGCATCTCCTGGATGCGGGAAGCTGCAAGCATCTGGAATGCTTATTTATTTACCCCAAGAGAATGAGATAATTCTTCAAAACTATCCTTGCACAGGAAATCTGATCTGATGAGGCTCCTGGTTTGGTCCTTGCTATGGGCTGAGTTGCATCTCCCCCCACAGCCCCCCAAATTCATATGTTGAAGTCCTAACCCTTAGTATCTCAGAATGTGGCTATATATTTGGAGAAAGGGCCTTTAAAGGGGTAATTAAGATAAAATGTGGTCACGTTGGACCCTAATCCAATTTCACTGGTGCCCTTATAAGAAGAGATTAGGACCCTGATAAGCACAGGTGGAAGATCATGTAAACATGAAGACAGCCATCTACAGCCAAGGAGATATCTCATGAGAAATCAACCCTGCTGACACCTTGACCTCCGATGTCTGACCACCACAATTGTGAGAAATAAATTCCTATTGTTGTGATCGAGGTGACTCATGCCTGTAATCCCAGCACTTTAGGAGGCTGAGACGAGTAGATCACCTGAGGTCAGGAGTTCGAGACCAGCCTGGCCAACACGGCAAAACCCCATCTCTACTAAAAATACAAAAATTAGCTGGGCATGGTGGCATGTGCCTGTAATTCCAGCTACTGGCGGGGGCTGAGGCAGGAGGATCACTTCAATCTGGGAGGCAGAGGTTGCAGTGAGCTGAGATCCTGCTACTGCACTCCAGCATGGGCAACAGAGCAAGGCACAATCTCAAAAAAAAAAAAAAATTCCTGTTGTTTAAGCCATCCAGTCTACAGTACTTTGCTATGGTATCCCTAGCAAACTGATGCAGTCGTGAAGGTGGTGGCCAGGACACTGAGGACAACCTGAAATGGTACTGTGGGTCATTTTGTGTCAACATTAATTACCATCAGAATTGTTTCCTGTAGTTCCCAGCCCCCAAATGCACGTGTCTTTGATAATTTGCCCTCTCCCCTCTTTCCTTGTCATTTGAGTATCTTTCCTCCATTCTCTATTTAGTCTGGGGAAAACAAAGAAAAAGCATGTGAATGGAGGACAGTACTGAGACCATAATAGGGGGATGTGCCCTGTTTCTTTCAATCACGAGGTAAGGAGGAAATCCTTCTGCACTGTGGGCACATCACTAACAGTCCCCCAGAGTAGGAAACATGGAGTGAGTCTAGAAGAGGCGGGGGTTTTGCTAACGGGGCCCCCCATGGTCCAGCCGTGTTGAGTCTTGGTGACAGGCTGCCTATTGGTGCAATGCTCCAGCCGTTCAGCTGTTGCTATGGCAGATCCCACAGTGGTGCCTTTGGGTGCATGCTCAGTGTGGCTGGGGTGGAGGTGAAAGGGGCAGGCACTTGTCTCCCTGGCAAAGGAATCAGGATCACATAATTGAGAGACTAATTCTAGGAGGATTCTTGTGGGAAAGACGTTCAGCAACCATTCCTCAGCTGTCTCCCAGTTCTACTGAAATTTGCTCCAGTCCAAGTTGACCACAAATGGAAAGGATGCCAAAATGTTCCACTGAGTGACTGAGGTAAGGGGACGGAATTTAGGTATGTCATTTACAAAGACCTGGTTAAAGCGAACTTTGTTATCTTCACTAGTCTATATGGTTCTTTTGCTAACATTGTCCTCAAATCTTAGGTCCTCCATCTCATAAAATATGCACACAGACACATAGACACACACACATAGACACACAGAGAGATCTGTATGATGGTTCTGAAAGTGACTGAGCCTAGATGAGGATGAGGATGGATATTTGAAGCTTGGGTTTCTAAACCATTCTCCATCTCTTTTTTTTGAGACACAGTCTCGCTCTAACGTCCAGGATGAAGTGCAGTGGCAGGATCTGGGCTCACTGCAACCTCCACCTCCTGGGTTCAAGTGATTCTCCTGCCTCAGCCTCCCAACTAGCTGGAATTACAGGCATGTGCCACCATGCCTGGCTAATTTTTGTATTTCTAGCAGAGATGGGGTTTCGCCACGTTGGCCAAGCTGTTCTCAAACTCCTGACTTCAGGGTGATCCATCCACCTTGGCCTCCCAAAGTGCTGGGATTACAGGCGTGAGCCACTGTGCCTGGCCTTTTAAATTTTTTTTTCTAAAGCAACGTAAGCTGCTGAATTTGAAGTCAGTCCAGTATGACTACATACACTCAATTTTTTATGAGTATGAACATTTATGTCTCTAGATTCATTCAGCAAACTTCATTCCCTTTCATTGCCTAGGGAAAGCCATTTCTTTCAAAGTGAAGTCAGGAATCCACATCAGCTTGCATTTTCTTTCCTATTTCCTCAGACAGAAGCAAGCAGAGAGCCACTAAAGGTCCCAGTGAGGAGGCCTGCAGAGAGCTATTTATCATTACAGTACCGATCAACGGGAAGGCAGCTGCGGTTCCCAAAGAGGGTCAGGCTTGGTTGGATCTGTGCTCCTTACTCTGGTGGTGGTGGGAAGAAAATCACAGCAGGTTGGGCCTCGGTTCATAGAAAACGTCCCTGGCCATATTCATCTATGGGATATTCTTACCACCCAGAGATGCACAGGGAAAGCATTACAGGGTGTTTTCAGCACCTCAGCATTTATTGAGTGCTGTGTCAACTGCTGTGCTGTCCTTTTGACACATCATCTTATTTAATCTTCCTAGCAATCCTATAAGGTAGTCACTCTAAATATCCTATTTTGAGATGTGAAAACTGAGGCACAGAAGGGTTCAATGATGTGCTCAAGGTTGCATAGCTGGTGAGTGGTGTCACTGGGACCGGAGTCCAAGTGTGCCTAACTCCAGGTCCCTTGGCATGCACCTGGAACCCCAGGTAAGCCCAGTGTAGAGACACGTACCTGGAAATAATGGAATTCACTACATCAGTGCCTTTAGCTTTCAGTGTAATCAGAGTAGCTAGCAGGTTTGGGATTTTCCCCTCTTTATTATAATTCAGACACTTTGTCTGAAATACACCTTTTCAAATGAAGTAAATGGACTTATCACTTTCCTTGACCTACTACTGAAAAATACATTCTCCATCCAATCTGCAGCCTGAAAACAGGTATATACATACATACTTTTTCATTGTTTTGTTTGTTTGTTTATTTTTGAGACAGGGTCTCACTCTGTTGCCCAGGCTAGAGCCCAGTGGTGTGATCTGGGCTCACTGCAAACTTGGCCTCCTGGGTCCAAGCAATCCTCCCACCTCATCCTCCCAAGTAGCTAGAATTTCAGGCGAGTCACCACGCCCAGCTAATTTTTGTATTCTTACAGGGTTTCACTACGTTGGTCACGCTGGTCTCGAACACCTGACCTCAAAGTGATCTGCCAGTCTCAGCCTCCCAAAGTACTGGGATTACGGGCATGAGCCACCGCACCTGGCCTTTCACTGCTTTTTAAAGACCAAATGGGCTACACTTTGCTCTCCCTTAATACTCGTTGGTAAGGATAGGTAATTTTCTCAACTCCAGAGAGCATTGGGTTGCCTCTCTTTGGTGCTAACACATTCAGTGATAGAAAACTGGGTCTTGAACAAGGGCCATTCATTCTTTGGTGCCACTGGCTATACCACACAGAGACATTTAGGAGTCTGAAACAATATATTGGCCACGTGAGTACCTATCCTAAGCACCTTAGAGGGAAAACAGAGACTTTTGCCTGCACACTTCCAAAGGATTTTGCACTTGGAGATGTTTTTATGATCATCTATCTTTTCACCCTGGCTAAGGACATCAGTAGGCATTTTCCCCATTAAAAGAAAAAATGGGAACGGGGGAGGGCCGTGACGCAGTCACACAGGTAAGGGGCAGCCAGGTGGCAGGGAGGGAGAATTCCAGCCACACTCTCGGGGGGGCTCATGGAGACGGGTGCTTGAATCCATATCCTGCTCAAGGCCTTCCCACCTCAGGTGAGCCCAAGTGAGGACTAGCCAGTGGGGAGCCCGGCCAGGGTCCTGCAGATGCCGGGTGCCACGGCGGGCAGAGTTACCGGGATCAGACTTGGGGTGGGGTATGGGGAGAAGTGGTGAGCCCGGAAAGTCGAGCATGGTAGAGGTGGGCTGGGTGGGGGCTCACCCCAACTCCCCCATTCGGAACGTCCGCAGAAAAATGAAAACGTTCATCCGCCCTGGACACGAAAGCATCGGGAGGGGGGCTGGCGCCCCGCCCCGGCGTCGCCCGCTCCGTGGGGTCCCGCTCCCCGGCGCGCGCTCCCCGCCCCCTCGCTCCGGGGCGGCGGCGGCGGCGCAGGGGAAGGGGCGGGCAGGGGCAGCCGCCGCTTTCTCCTCCCACCGCCGCGCGCCAGCCCAGCCGAGCCGAACGGGCGCCGCGCCGGGCTCCCGCCGCAGCCGCGCTTCCCGGCACCCAGCGGGCGAGTGGGCAGGCGGGCGGGCGCGGGCCGCGATGGCAGCGGCGGAGCAGGGCTGAGCCCGCCGCCCGCCCGCAGCCCCCGGCCCGTCGGGCCCCAGCCATGGCGAAGCAGTACGACGTGCTGTTCCGACTGCTGCTCATCGGGGACTCCGGAGTGGGCAAGACCTGCCTGCTGTGCCGCTTCACCGACAACGAGTTCCACTCCTCGCACATCTCCACCATCGGTAAGCGGCGGTGAACGAGGCGCCCCTCCCTCCCGGCCGGCGGCCCCTTCCCCCGCCGCCCCGTCCCCCGCCGGGGAGGAATTGCCCGCCCCTCCGGCGGAAGGCGGTGACGCGGGAGGCCGGCGCCCGGGTTAAATCTCAGGGTGAGCGCAGGTTCCGGCAGGTGAGGGGGTCCCTGCTGCCTGCCGTCCGGGCTAGGGGTGGGGTCTCCCACCTCTCGCCGGGGAGCCTTCCCTCCCATTAAACCGAGAAACCGGGCGGAGTGGGGAGGGCGGATGTAGGCCTGGGTACCCCGAGCTGGGGCAGCAAGAATCGTAGCCGCTGGAATAACATCCCCACACCCCCAGCTGGAGTGGGAGGGGAAGTAAAGCTTGTGCTGGGGAAAGGGGGTCAGGGTGGAGACCGGAGTCACTGAGGCGCCCTTGGTTCAGTGGTGACCCAAGGTGGAGACGGCAGGGTGGGGTGTTGGCGGGGACGGTAAGAGATGAGGTACCGAGGGGCCGTAGGGATCGGGTTTCCAGGGCAGAGTTGGGAAGGTAAGCCGCAAGGTGGGACACCTGGGGGAGGGCACAGATAGGGTGAAGAGCCCCCCGCGCCTGGGAAGGGAGCCGAGGCATCTGCTCTGAGGGAGGCTAAAGAGGGTGGAGGAGTGGCAGGAAGACCTGCCCAGACCAAGGGGTCAGAAGGCAGGCGGGACCCACCTTAGGGCGTCTCTCATTTGGCAGTGCTGGAGCCTGTGTTTAGAGGGACAAGGCCCGGTGGCATCCCGGACAGCACTATGATGCTAGGTGTGGGTCCATGGCCGCCCCTCTGAGACAGTCTCTCTCTCCTAGGCTGTGAGGGCCCCTCCCTGAGAAGTCTGAGTGGAGGGAATTCCATCCTGACCTGCTGCTACCCTGGCCAGCCTAGGAGTAGCCTCTGCACGGCCCAGGCCCCTGGAAACACCTGCTGGCTGGCTGGTTATGCATTTGGAATGCTCTCCTAGAAGTCCCTGATGCCATCAGGGATGGCCCCAGCTCTCAGCTTCCTCTTGAGGATTCTGTCCACGCCCATCCCCCATTTCCCCCAACACACACTCCTTGCCTAGGGAGAAGTGGGAGCAGACAGATACAGCCAGGAGGAATAGAACCTTCTGGTTAAGAAGCCAGCTTTGGGCCGGGCGCGGTGGCTCACGCCTGTAATCCTAGCACTCTGGGAGGCCGAGGTGGGTGGATCACCTTAGCTCAGGAGTTCAAGACCAGCCTGGCCATCATGGTGAAAC
>CAUYQU010071832.1:0-19519 GCA_963574635.1 Cheracebus regulus | reverse complement strand
CCTTGGCCTCTCAAAGTGCTGGGATTATAGGCATGAGCCACCGCACCTGGCCAACTTAAAAATTTTACTAAATTACATAGCTGTTCATAGATTAGCAAATATAAATTAGCTTAAGAAATTAAAGCAAAATACATTTTCCCAAATAAAAGGTGAACTTTTATCAGTAATACACTTCAAATATGAACAATTGACAAAGCTGATAAGCAATCCATGTAGTGAGTGCACTGTCTTTGCACATTGCCTAAAGGCCGTCTTACATAATTTGACATTCCCCACAGAATTCATATGGATTAAGTAATTTATACAAAGGAGGTGTTCAGTACATGCTCACTGAAAAATTTAAAAAGGTAATACAGATTCTAAGTAAATTTTATTATTATGAACAGAAGAATGAATCATGTGAGTCTATCTGAAGCATATGCCCAATGAATATGCCTCAGAATTGATCACTGACACCCAAGTCTAGTCTAGGGTCTGGCTTCCCAGGATAAGACATCTTATTCCTGTATAAATTCACACCCAACCCCAAAGAAAGAGTATGGTAAGCTGATTGAATAAAGGATCCAAAAATCTACAGCAAATTCTAAATACCTTAGATTTACTTGGGCTACACAGTGCCACCAGGGCTGAAGAACCAGCAAACAAGTTACAGTCATCTCTATATATTCCTGTATTAATTAAAACTGTCCCCAAGAACTCAAAGTTCTTCACAAACATCAATCAATAAGTACCTATTTTTTCACTTTATTTTGATAGGTATATACATTTTACTGTCCAGAGATTAAGTAACCAGTACAAAAAAATGTAGCAAGTTAGAGATAGGCCCAGAATAAATGTGCATGTTATTCAAGTCTCTATGTCTTTTTTCCCCACCTTAATGAAGAAACGAATATATTTTCTTTTGAAACCAACTCAGAAAGCTTCTGCCAGTTCATTTTTATCTTCTACTCTCTGGCTTAAAAAACATACTTTAGCATCTCTGCCTATAAGATATTATAATAAATAAATAATACTGAAAATATATTCAATAGCTAGGAAAAATTAAAGGATCAATATCTGTTTCAAGTTGAAGTTTTACTTACTTCTTAAGCTACTTAATAAAGTATTATAAAGGTCAACAGCAATGGCTCTATTTTCCCTGCTATGGGAAATAGAATAGCAAGTTTGTTTTCCTCCTATACTTTTCATATACTTATGTTATAGCAGTTATAATATTCTAGTCTAATTGTCTAATGTCTGATTTCCATCTAGACTGAACTCCTCAAGGGTGGAGATTATTTCCTCCTGGTATCTCCAGAGTATTACAGAGTGCCTGGTCCATATTCCTATATTGGGATGCTCAGTAAATATTAGTTGAATAAACAAGCTAATTAAGTTGTTAAAGAAATATCAGAATTGAGCATCCCATGCTGCTGCTCTGCCTATGAAGTAGCCATATTCTTTTATTCCTTAATTTTCTTAATAAACTTGCTTTCACTTAAAAAAAAAAAAGGTATCAGAGGAACAGATATGCTTTCAGAAGTGATCTGAAGGAATGGAGAAATGACTTTGCTTATATTTCTCTAAGGGAAACAGGAAAAATAGAAACAAGGGCAGCAGGTAAATAAGACAAAGGGAAATTAAGATTGAGAAAACAGATGCAAAAGATAGGTAATGTTTGAAGATTTTTTTTGAAAACAATGGAAGCTTACACTGTTAGAAAAAAGGTAGTAATTTGAGAAAATGCATATTCAGAAAAGAGTATAAAGATTTTGATCACAGATTATGAGAGGGAACGTCCAAAAGGAAATATTCTTTCAAATTGGGAAATAACCAGTAGAATTTGGTTTATTTGCTGTTTGGAAATTAAATGAAATTAGTCTTTTTTTCATTTTATAAAATGCTTTTGTTCACTGAACATATCTGCTTAAGCTTAAAACCTGAAAAGTCCTTTTACAAGGTCAGATTATTGTTGCACAGTCATAGTATTTTTTTAAAATAAATTACAAAGCAAGTACATTCCAGCACTATCAAAGACCCTACAAAATAGAAAACTCACTAACAACCACATTGAAAATGTACAACAGCAATGTCTTGTCAACACTTCTGTACAGAGCACAGACATGACAGCTAAAACAGACAGAAGAGAAGATGCTTTTGACAGCCAGTGTGTGTGAATGATTCTTTGAGTCAGATGGCAGCAACAAGTTACCAACTAGGAGATCTGCATGACAACTAACCATCCATCTGTATCAAACACCATCTGGCCAAGATGACTCTGGCTTCTGTGTATTTGACACTCCTTCCAATTTCAAAGACTAGCAAAACAAGTGGTCTACCAGCATCTAAAGAGGTAAACAGGTACTTACACACTTGTGCTATAAGGTACTTTGTTTTTCATTTTATTTATTGTTATGCTATTTGTAAAGAGACAGGGTCTTGCTATGTTGCCCAGGCTGGTCTCAAATCCTGGGCTCAAGTGAGCCTCCTATCTTGGCCTCCCAAAGTGCTGGGATTACAGGCATGAGCCACCACGCCTAGTCCATAAGGTTAACTTTGTATTCTTTCTTAGTGTTCAAAAGTAAAACTTAAAACACTGGTGATCAGATATAGCACACATCCTAAATTTATTAAAAATGGTTGCTCATATTCTTGACTATGATAAACAAAAAGTTTATTTTAAAAATTGCCCTTTTATCCAGACAAAATTTCAATATTTCCTCTTCAAAACTAAGGCCTATTTTCTATAATTTTGTATATTTAGCTGTTTAAATTTTCATGAGTATCTTAAATATTAAAATAGAGTTTCATAAACTGAATTTTTTCCTATTGCTGGCATTGAACATTTTTTTTTTTTTGTATTTTCCAAGGCACTTACTTCTTACATAGGGGAAAAAAAGTTTAAGTGCCCTTAGGTCATCTACAATATTCTAAGTTAAGTCAAACATTTCTTCTCATCCTCAATAACTTACTTCAATATTCTAAAAAATATGACTGCTTTCCTTCAATGATTTATTAAGGAATTTAATAAATGTGGAATGGATTGAAAAAAAATGAAATAGTCCCAATTTAAAAATCTTTCAAATTGTTCCAAGGTTAACAAAGAGAATGAAAGATTTACTGAGGGATTTGCTTGGATACCACAAATGTTCTCAATAGGAAGCTCCACAGTTCATGAAGGAAGATAATTAAATATTAATTATCCTAATACATAGCACTTTAGACAGAAACTAATTAATTTAGACACAATCTAATTAAAATGCATCCTGAAATTTTGGTAAGGTAAGAATCAACTTCAGTTTTGAGTTTTCTTTAAAAAGTATGAGATCAAACAGGATCAGCAACTTAGAGATCCTGGCTTAATCAGGCTGTATTAATTTAATTAATACAGGTCTTTCTTCAACCGTTTTCTGCCTACTAGGTTAAAAGTCCTGTATGTTCCCATACTTCAGTACCAAGACTTATCTAGAAGATCTCCAATTTGACAGAGTAGATTTCCAATCTAATTATCTACTTTTAGGTGACAGTGCTGCCACCAATTTCTCAGCATGCCAAATGGTAAACAATGATAAACTTTTTTTATTTTACAATCCTGTGCTTTGGTTGTGATTAATTTACTTGCCTTTTTGAGCCTTTGCCTTCTTCCTCTTTAAATGAAAATTATACTTACCTGAAGGATTGAAAAAGACAGAATATATAAAATATTTGTCTCACAATATGCTCTTTGCAAAAGTTAGTTCCTGTCTTTTAACAATGAGCAAGGAATCTATATATCTAAAGCTGTGGGAGTGTGGTCAATGCAGAGAGTTGCCATCTGGGCAATTCCTAGAGGAGCTGCCCAGTCAAGGCCATTCCAAGACCCCAGATCAGTAGAGCCACCAGTGTGCAACTCCAGGCTGGGACAACTAAAGACCTGCAACACCAACACACAAGAAATGCAGTCAGCAATGTCATGGGGTAGGGTTGCCTGGAGCCTTGGGGGCTCAACTTCCACCCCAGTGTGTCCAAAAAGTGAGAAATGGAGCTAAAGACTATACTCAAGCTTCAAGATTTAATGTTTGCCCTACTGGGTTTTTTCCTTGTTTATTTGAGGTGTTTGGATTTGGCTAGAAGCTGTTAACCCTTTGTTCTTTCCTGTTGCTCCATTTTGTACTGGGAATGTCTATCCTATGTCTGTCTCACTATTGTCTTTTGGCAGCATATAAATGTAATTTCATAGGCTCACAGCTGGAGAGAAATTTGTCTCTGGATGAACTGTACTTTGAGTCTCATCTCCCTATCTGTTTAGGTGAAACTTTAGATTTTAAAATTGATGCTAGAACAAGCTAAGTCTTCTTGAGGCTTTTGGGATGATATAAATATTTATCACTTACATGTATCTCAAATATTTTGTATGTGTGCAGGATATAAATCTGGGGGAGCCAGGGGTGAAATGCTATGATTTGAATGTTGACATTCAATATCAACATTCATGTTGAAACTTAATTCCCACTTCGATGGTATTAAGAAGTAGAGCCTTTTAGGAGGCGATTAAGTTATATGGGCTGCTCTCACATGAATAAAATGAAGGCCTTTATAAAAGAGGCTTCACACAGAGTTCAGTCCTTCTTGCCCTCCATCCCTTTAGTCATATGAGGACACAGTGTTCATCTTAGTCATATGAGGACACAGTGTTCATCTCCACTAGATGATGCAGCAATGAGGTGCCATATTGGAATCAGAGACTTGGCCCTCATCAGACACCAAGCCTGCTGAAGCCTTGATCTTGGATTTCTCAGCCTCTAAAACTGTGAGAAATAAATTTCTATTATTTATAAATTACCTGGCATAATGTATTTTGTTATAGAGTACGAATGACCCAAGACACACAGCATGTACTACATATGTTTATGAACAAAAGCTCTGGTTATCACTGAAGCCAGCTCTCTCAGTCTTTCTTCCAGTTCATTGTAACCTAGGACTCAGATGTTTTTTTATGAGAAATCAGTACGGTATCTCCATTGAATCAAAAACATTCTGTCAAGCAAACAAAACAAAACCAAAAAAAACAAACTCTGATTGTTAAAAGTTTACAAAGAGACAAAATGGACGAAATGATTAAAGATTAATGGCTATTAAAAGTTATACAAATCACACATTTATTGAAAAATGCAAATAACAAAATGACCACTATCACTAAAACAACAAAAGTAATATACAAGCATGTACAGATAGTATAAAGTAAAAAGTGGCAGTCTTCTCCCTTACTTTGCCTTCCATTATTCCTCAAGGGTACCTACTACTGACATTTTGGTACATACCCTTTCAGAACTCCTATATACATGTGTGTATACGTACCATACTTTTTCACAAATGAGAACTATTCTGCAACCAAATTTTTCAACTCAGCAACACATTATCATCATGTGATAATTTCATTAAATACTTACTATGTACCAAAATCAGTTTTATTTTCTTCATCTCATTTAATCCTTAAACCAACCTTCCCAGGAGACTATTTCCCACATTTTACAGATAAGAAAACTGAGTCTTAAAGAGGTACAAAATAATCTGCTTAGGCTCACTGCAACCTCCGCCTCCCAGGTTCAAGCGATTCTCTTGCCTCAGCCTCCTGAGTTGCTGGTATTAAAAGTGCTCACCCCCCCAACCCCTAATCACATCTGGCTAATTTTTTTATTTTTAGTAGAGACAGGATTTCACCATGTTGGCCAGGCTGGTCTCAAACTCCTGACCACAAGTAATCCACCTGCCTTGGCCTGCCAAAGTGCTGGGATTATAGGTGTGAGCCACTGCGTCTGGCCCCAAGTATCAATTTTAATCTTAACTATTAAGATTTCATAGTAGATAGTAGAGCTAAGATTTGAATCCAGACTTGCCTGAATACAAAGCCCAAGCCCCTAACTAACCACTATGCCATATCATATAAGTACATCTGGCTAGCCTGAGGCCTTCTCTTGCTATATACTCTCTTCTAGGTAATCTCATCCATGCCAGTGGCTCAAATTTTTTGTCTAGTTCAGATTTCTCTTCTAAGCTATAGATCTATGTGGCCAACTGTTATTGGAGAAGCACTTCAAATATTCAAAACAGATTATTTTCCCCAATTACCACTCCCTCTCATCTCTCCTCTCCATCCCCTAAAAGTCTGGTTCTTTGCTAGTATTCCTCTTCTTGGTGTATGGTGTTCTTATCTATATAGAAAGCTGTAACCATCTTTGACATCAATTTGTTGTATAGCCAATCCAAGTATCAATTTTATTGTATTTATTTTTATTTATCTTTTTAAGGTGGAGTCTTATTCTTTCAGAGCTCTGTCTTGCTCGCTGGAGTACAGCAGCTTGATCTAGGCTCACTGCAACCTCCATTTCCTGGGTTCAAGCGATTCTCCTGCCTTAGCCACCTGAATAGCTGGGATTACAGGCAGCCGCCATCATGCCTGGCTAATTTTTGTATTTTTAGTAGAGACAGGGTTTCACCATGTTGGCCAGGCTGGTCTTGAACTCCAGACCTCAAGTAATCTGCCTGCCTAAGCCTCCCAAAGTGCTGGGATTACAGGTGTGAGCCACTGCACCTGTCCCCAACTATCAATTTTAATCTTAACTATCAATATCTCTTAAATCTACTACCACAGCCTTAATGGACTGCTGCAATAGCCTAACTATTCTCTAGCAGCCATTGTGTTCTTTGCAAAATGCACATGTAATCATATTACTATATACTTTTTTCCTACCCCTCGCCATTGTCCCTCAAAAAACCTTAAATGGCTTCTTATGCTCCTAGAATAAAGAACCAAAAGTCCAAGTCCCTACTAAGAGCCTGTGACTCTTCTCATTGCAGTATTTCCCTTATACGTTGAGTTCTTTTAGGCCAATGGATCTTTATGATGCAGGCCTTGTACTTAAAAAGCCCTCCACACCTGCCATTTCAAAAATAATTACATAATGGTAATCTTCTCTGACCTCCTAGATTAGGTCAAATCCCCAACAGACATTCTAATAGCAATTTATCTTTCTTCTTGATACTTTGATCAGAGTTTCAAGCTATATTTGTGAGAGTGTTTGATTAGTCTCTGCTTTACTAGACTGTGCCACTATTCTATGAAGAAGGAAGCAAGCATGTCTGTTTGCTTATCACTGTAGATTTAGTACTCTGTGTAGTTCTGGACACATAGTAGGTGCTCAACATATTTTTGAATGAATATCACTAATTCTTTATTAACCGATATTCTTGAACATATATCCTACATACCTGTCTAAAAGTTTTAACAGGACATATTTCTAGAAATAAAACCTTGGAAGAAAGGTTACAAATATTTTACATTCCAATATGTGGAAAATAAATCTATTGGCAAAGTACTGACAATATACAATGAAGAAATAAAGCTTTGATCAGAAACTACCTGGAGCACTTTTATTCTAATACCAGTAGCTTCATTAGGGAAAAAAAATTACAGAATGAACTGCTTTCCCCCATCAACACTTTGCATAGAGTATATATGTTGTTAGGGAAAAAAGAAAGGAAAAAAAAAGAGTGGTAAACAGTAATGAGGCCATTTACATCTGATGTGAAAATGAAGGATTTTTTAAATGTCGTACCTACAATAAAGGTATTTTATGCCTTTTGCAATCCTTTAAAATATGTTTTACAAGCTTTTAGAGGTAACATAAGCCATAGACTTAAGGTTTACATTTCAGATGGATCAAGACTAGCTCTTGAATAAAGTAATCTGACAACAAAATAGTCCTTATCACTTTACATTTATTATCAGATAAACGTTAGAGAAGATCTGTAATTTATGATAAAAAGACAAGTCGTAGTCAAATTTACTCTTATTTTAGGCCTTCTCTTCAGCCTTACTGGCTAGTCAATAAGACTCTTTGCTTAGCAAACTGGATAGTTTTAAATATTATGTATCCTTCACATTTCTTCTCAGTACAAAGAAAGAGCAATTAATATCATAGCACCTGAACCATTTTAGAATTAAGAATATTGCTTCCTTTCCATGTAAAACTTTGTCAATTTTTCTCTTTTAATCAAGAGGGGGCAAAAAGAGAAAAATTTCATTTCAAATTTCTTTTCTCAACAAAGAGATGTCTATTTTCTGATTACATAATGCAAAGGATCTTGGGACAAGCAAGAGAGGTCAGCTGCAGGTTTTCCATAACCTAATCATTTATGATTATGGTAATCTGATTTGTAAATAGTAATCAGTTTTAAGATTTTCAGATGTCTTAATTATTTTATTACTGATTCTTCTCTTGGAAAGATGGTCAAAGAAGCAACAGAAGTTTCTCCTATGGAACAGTGGCAGAAATTGATGACAATTAACTTGGTATGAGTAATACATTGATTAAATATTTAATTCCGTATTATGGAATCTTGTGATACCTGAAACTCTCCAGACAATTTTAGCCTAGTCAGCCAAAAGATGTGGCAAGGACTGCTAATTATTTCCCATATCCATTTTCTTTCTTTTAGTAATATAGAGTTTTAACTGGGCACATGGTCACCCAGCTAGAGGATATATTTACAAGCCTTCTTCACTACTAGATGTGATCATGTGACTAAGTTCTGGCTAAAGGGTGTGAAAGGAAATAATCTGTATAAATTTTGGACAACATCATTAAAAGAAAGCTGTCTGCTCTTCACTTCTCTTCCCCTTCTCACCGGCAAGGAAATAAGGAGAGTAGCCACTGTGATTTCAGAGAGGGAAACCATATTTTAAGAATTGCAGAGCTGCCTTACTATCCCTATTCTATTCACATGTGAACTGTTACAAAAAAGAGAACTTTTTTTTTTTTTGTAATAGAGACAGGGTCACGCTATGTTGCCCAGACTGGTCTTGAACTCCTGGGCTCAAGCAATCCTCCTGCCTTGGCCTCTTCAAGTGCTGGGATTACTGACATGAGTCTTTGTGCCAAGCAGAGACAGAAGTCAACTTTTATATTTATGTACTGCATTTCTTTTAGTCTTTTTGTAACAGCTTACCCTATATAATAACCAATTCAGGAGTCAAGCCAACTCTACCACCCTATACTCTCTATAATAATCTTTTGTCTTATTCTGTAAGTATATTAAAAGTTGTCTGGTCAGAGGCTATTGTGATTAAAAGATTCTACTTTGGAATGAACAGAAGACCTCTTAGTATGGGTATGGGTATGGTTATGTGTGTGAATGCTTACACATGCCAAAAAATGGAATAAGCAATATTTGACTATGAACCTTCTAACTGTATGAATAAATACATTCACTTAATGTATGTATACATATACATATATGTATATGTATGTATACACACATATATATATTTTTTTCTTTTCTTTTCTTTTTTTTTCTTTTTGAGACAGACTCTCACTCTGTTGCCCAGGCTGGAGTGCAGTGGGGTGATCTCAGCTCATGATACCCTCCACGTCTGGGGTTCAAGTGATTATCCTGCCTCAGCCTCCCAAGTGGCTAAGACTACAGGTGCGTGCCACCATGCCCGGCTAATGTTTGTATTTTTAGTAGAGACAGGGTTTCACCATGTGGGCCAGGCTGGTCTTGAACTCCTGACCTTGTAATCTGCCAGCCTCAGCCTCCCAAAGTGCTGGGATTACAGGCGTGAGCCACCATGACAAGCCACTTATCTATCTTTTAATTGCTAGCATATATGATGTTCCTGGCACACGATAAATTGAAGAATGAGTAAAGGAAATATTAATAGCAAACTTTATACTCTAGTCTGTCTTGGTAAAAAGAGATGTATAAATCACAAAGTAAGGATGTATCTAAGAAGAGAGGAGACAAAGTTATTCCTAGCAATGGGAAGAAAACAGTTTGAAAACCTGGAATGAGCTAGGTTAGTATAATGAGTATGGTCTTTGGTCTGACAAATCTAGTTTCAGTATAGACTTTGCAACTTAGATTAGAAAATCAACATTTCTGAGTCTCAGTTCCTCATTTGAAAATGAAGCTAACAATGCCTACTTTTGTAGGGCTGTGAGGATTCACATTTAGGGTATGTAACACTTGTAGAATATGCTCATTCGTGAGGATTTACATTTAGGGTATGCAACACTTGTAGAATATGCTCATTCATTAAATGTTAATTTTCCTTTCTGATTTATGAAGTAATATGAATTTAAATGTCGAAGAAGGGAAGAAGACTGGTTCTGTGTATCTGAGATTAGTGCACTGCTTCAATGTATCTGAAATTGTCTGATATTTTAGTATGGTCTAGAATGAGGGCTATACCAGAAGGATAAACTAAAATGAGCCATGTTTTAAGACTAGAAGTTCTAAAAAAAAAAAAAAATTTAACAGTATGGTGGCAAGAGAGCCTATGTTTAACAATGAAAAAATTGGTCTATAACTAAAAGAGAAAAACACTAGTTAGGGGCCAGGTAAAATAAATATACGTGGTGATCAACAGCAGGACACTAGTAGTAGGAGGAGACATTATCTTTTGAAATTTATGTGAAGTAAATTTAGGGTAACTAAAAGGTAGTATTATTTCACACAGCAGCTTATTAAACTCATTACACTCTTGCAATGGTACAGGTGAGAAAAAATTGTGAATATGTAAGTTCAGGTCTGGACATTCCATTTATTGTGGCTTCCAAGTAGCAGTGAGACATATGGGTCTATAGTTCAGAGGGCAGGTCTGGACTAGGATTATAGATTTAGGAGTTATTTTTACAGATATCTCAAGCCACAGGGAAAAATGAAAAGGTTCATATAAGAATATAAAGTAAGGGCTGGGCATGGTGGCTCATCCCTGTGATCCCAGCACTTTGGGAGGCTGAGGTGGGCAGATCACTTGAGGTCAGGAGTGCGAGACCAGCCTAGCCAACATGGTGAAGCCCATCTCTACTAAAAATACAAAAATTAGCCAGGCATGGTGATGGGTACCTGCAATCCCAGCTACTCAGAAGGCTAAGGCAGGAGAATGGCTTGAACCCAGGAGGTGGAGATGAGCCAAGTGGGTGCCACCACACTCCAGCCTGGGAAACAGAGTTAGACTCCATATAAAAAAAAAAAAAAAAAAAAAAAGAGAAATAGTGTTTTGTTGTTGTTGTTGTTGTTGTTTTCTGAGACAAAATCTCACTCTTGTCCCCTAGGCTGGAGTGCAATGGTGCGATCTCAGCTCACTGCAATCTCCACCTCCCAGGTTCAAGCCATTCTCCTGCCTCAGCCTCCCAATACTCGGATTATAGGCACCTGCCACCATACCTGGCTAGTTTTTGTATTTTTTATTTTTATTTTTTGAAAGAAAGAAAAAGAAGGAAAAGAAGAAAGAAAGAAAGAATGAAAGAAAGAAAAAAAGAATGAAAGAGAGAAAGAAAGAGTAAGAGAAAGAGGGAGAGAGAACGGGATTCTTGTTTTTAGTAGAGAAAGGGTTTCACCATGTTGGCTCGGTTGATCTCGAAAACCTGACCTCAGGTTATCCAACCGCCTCAGCCTCCCAAAGTGCTGGGATTACAGGCATGAGCCACCGCGCCTGGTGAAAAACAGTGTTTTAAAAGGAATGGTGTTACAAGGTATTGTCAGGTATTCATGATATTAGGTAGGTTTATATGTACAAACCTGAAAGGCTATTGACGATTTCTGGCAGAGTTATAGACATGAAGTTTGTGGTCAAACATTTTTTCAAATTCTGGCTCCACTAATTCTACTAACTTATTAGCTATGTGGTTGTGGGCAAGTTACTTCTTCTCTCTGCACTTCATTTTCATCATTCAAAAAATGAAAATAATACTTCCTCATAAGATTTATATAAGGATTAAATAACTGTAAAGCTCTCTAGCAAACAAGCCTCAATAAATCTTAGTGATAATGGTGAAGATGATGACATTAAAAAATTTAAAATCTTTTTCAGATTAGCATGATTCCATTTTTGAAAAAACATGATTCACATACTCTGAAAGGATATATACCAAATTACTAACAATGGATAGCCCTAAGGAATGATGGAGAGGACTGTCACTTTATATTCTGTACATCTTGAATTATTTACTTAAAAAAAATAAGCATGTGCTGCTTTTGTAATTTAAGCCAATAATATTTTAAAAATCACTTATCTGTTCTGTCTTTACCTTATCAATTTGGAATACTTGGATGTCTTTCCTGAACAGAATGCTCCTTAATGGATACAGCATACTGACTTCTCAAAGAGAAGCTTCTGAGTCTCAAATTGCAGTGAACTGGAAGAAACACTGAGAGAACTGACTTGGGCTATAGACAACTAAGTGGTAAAAGGCTGGTGAGTTTATATAAACTGATGGATGACAGATGAACAGCAATAAAACATGGCTACTAAGAGAATCTAGGCTAGACCAATTCTTTTTTTTTTTGTAATAGATTTAAAGAAAATATGTTAAAATATATATCAAATAAAAGATTCACATTTTTGTGCAGCCATCAGCACCGTCTACCTCTAGAACTTTTATCATCCTTCCTAACTGAAACTCTGTATCCATTAAGCACTAACTCCTCATTCCTTCCTACCTCTCAACCTCTGGCAACTACCCTTCTACTTTCTGTCTTTATCAATTTGACTATTCTTAGTACCTCACATAAGTGTCATCATACAATATTTGTGCTTTTGTGACTTATTTAACTTAGCATAACATTTCCAAGGTTCTACTTTATAGCATGTGTAAACTTTTCTTTCCATTTTAAGGCTAAATACTACTATGTTGTGTGTATATGGTTATCCATTCATCTGCTGATGAATTCTTGGGTTGTTTCTACCTTTTGCCTAATGTGAATAATGCTGTTCTGAACCTGACTGTACAAATATCCGATTGAGTCCTTGCTATCACTTCTTCTGGGTATGTAACCAAGAGTAGTAGGATTGCTGAATCATATGATAATTCTATGTTTAATTTTTTTAAGAACTGCTATACCATTTTCCACAATGGCTGCACCATTTTACATTTCTACTAGCAATGTATGAGGGTTCTAATTTCTACACAGCCTTGCCAACACTTATTTTGCTTTTCTGAATAGCAGCCATACCAATGGGTGTGAAGTAGAATCTCACAGTGGTTTTAGTAACGAGTAGTGATGCTGAGTATCTTTTCATATGCTTATTGGCCATCTGTATAACTTCTTGGAGAAATCTCTCAAGTCCCTTGCCCATTTTAAAACCAGGTTTTGTTGTTGTTGAGCTGTAGTTCTTTATATATTCTAGATATCAATTTCTTACCAAATATGATTTGCAAATATTTTCTCTTATTCTGTGGGTTGCCTTTTCACTTTGTTGACAGTGTCCTTTGATGCATACAAGTTTCAGTTTTGATGAAGTCCAACTTACCTATTTTATCTTTAGATGCCTGTGTTTCTGGTGTCATATCTGAGAAATCACTGCCAAATCCAATGCCATAAAGCTTTCCCCCATGATTTCCTCTAAGTCTTTTATGATTTTACCTCTTGCATTTAGTCCTTTGATCTGTTTTAATTTTTGTATATGGAGAAAGGCAAGGGTCCAATTCATAAAAATGTGATTTCTTTCCCTATGTCTATGTCTTCCTTAAATGGCTTGTTGTTAATGTATAGAAACACAACTGATTTTTGCATGTTGATTTTGTATCTTGTAATTTTACTGAATTTGTTTATTTGTTCTAACAGGTGGGTTTTTCTGGGTGTGTGTGCGCGAAATTTTTAGGGCTTTCTATATTTAAGATCATGTTGTTTACATATATCTGTTAGGTCCAAACTGCTCTATAATGTTCAAATCCTCTTTAGTTCTTCCTATTCAACTTGATGCCTTTTATTTCTTTTTCTTCCTTAACTGATCTGTCTAGGACTTCCAGTACTATACTGAATATAAGTATATCCTTGTCTTATTTCAATCTTAGAAAAAAAAACTTTCAGTCTTTCACTCTGGAGTATGATGTTAGTTGTGGGTTTTTCCTACGTTGGACGATCTTTATTTTGTTGAGTTCATTTCCTTCTATTCTTAGTTTGTTGAATGTTTTTAAAATCATAAAGTGTTCCATTTTATCAAATGCTTTTTCTGAATCAGTTGAGATGATCATGTTTTTTCTTTTTAATCCTGTTAACATGGTATATCACGACTAATTCTGTATGTTGAACCATTACTGCATTATAAGAATAAATCTCATTTTGTCATGGTATGTAATTCTTTTAATATTCTGTTGAATTTAATTTGCTAATGTTTTGTTGAGGATTTTTTGCATCAATATTGTCTTACTCTGTTTCATGCTGCTATAACAGAATACCCCAGGTTGGGTAAATTACGAAGAACAGAAATTTATTTCTTTACAGTTCTGGAGGCTGGGAAGTCCGAAACCAAGACACTAGCATCTGGTGAGTCCTCATGGCCTAATCATCTCATCTCTTAAAGGTCCACCTCTTAATATTGTTATACTGGCAATTAAATTTCAACATGAGTTTTGGAGGGTACAAATATTCAAACCATAGCAAATATTCATAAGAGATATCAGTCTGTAGTTTTCTTGTTTCATTTCATTGTGATTAGAAAATATACTTTGCATGATTTCAAACTTTTTACATTTATTAAGTCATTTTTAATTGCCTAATACATGGTCTGTCCCAGAGAATGTTCCATATGCCCTTGAGTGAATGTGTATTCTGTTGTTGTTGGGGTGTTTTACATATGTGTTAGGTCCAAACTACTCTATAATGTTGTTCAAATCCTCTATTTCCATATAAATATTTTGTCTAGTTGTTCTATCATTATTTAAAGTGTTTAAAGTGTAATACTTTAATTCTCCTACTATTATCACACAGCTGTAATGTTTCTTCCTTCAATAGTGTCCATGCTTGCTTTATATACTTTGGAACTCTGATATATGATACATATATAACTGTTAATGTTTGCTTGATAAACTGACCCTTTTATCATTATATAATGTCCCTTTCCTGTCTCTTGTAGTAGTTTTTCTTGTTGTTTTGTTCTTTTGTTTTGGAGACAGGGTCTTGCTCTGTAATCCAGGCTGGAGCGCAGTGGTGCAAATATGGCTCATTGCAGCCTCAACCTCTGGAGCTCAACTGATCCACTTGCCTCAGCCTCCTGAGTAGCTGAGACTATAGGAGCATACCACCACACCTGGCTAATTTGTGTGTGTGTGTGTGTGTGTATTGTTTTGTTTTGTTTTGTTTTTTTGGTAGAGATGGGATTTTGTCAGTTGGTCCAGGCTGGTCTCAAACTCCTGGGCTCAAATGACCCACCTGCCTCAGCCTCCCAAAGTGATGGGATTACAGGCGTGAGCCACCATGCCTGGTTTGGAACAATTTTTGATTTTAAGTCTGTTTTTTCTAATTTTAGTATATTCACTCTTGCTCTCTTTGGTTATTAACAAGTCTATGAGTGTTCCCCTCCTCCACCTCTTTGCCAGCAACTGTTATTTTTTGTCAATTTTTTTAATCAAAAAGCTATTTAAATTGGGGTGATGATACCAAATTGTGGTTTTGATTTGCATTTCCCTAATGATTAGTATGGTAAGCATTTTTTAAAATGCCTGTTGGCCATTTTCATGTCTTGAGAAATGTCTATTCAGATATTTTGTCCATTTCAAAATTGATTTTTGTTTTGTTTTACTATTGAATTGAGTTCCTTATATATCCTGCTTATTAATCCCTTGTCAGATGGATAGTTTGCAAATATTTTCTACCATTCTGTAGGTTGTCTCTGTACTTTGCTGTTTCTTTAGTATAATTTTAGCTTCATATAATCCCATTTGTCTATTTTTGTTGCCTGTGCCTTTGAGATCTTACCCGAAGTATATTTGCCCAGACTGATGTCCTAAAGCATTTCCCTAATGTTTTCTTCTAGTAGTCTCATAGTTTCAGGTTTTATATACAATCTTTAATCCATTTTGATTTCATTTTTATATATGGTGAGAAATGGGAGTCTATTTTCATTCTTCTGCATATGTTTATCTAGTTTTCCTAGCAATGTTTATTGAAGAAACTGTCCTTGAAAGCAATAAGGGAGGAAAACAGTAAGGGAGAAAACCATGAAAATATCCAAAGAAAAACCACTCCAACCAAACAGGACAGTAAATGCAAAGGTCATGAAATAGGAATATATTTGAAAAACAACAGGAAGCCCATGTGGTAGAAAGGCTACGAGAGAATACAGTGGTAGGAGATAAATGCAGTGTCTAGTAAGGGCCAGATTAGGCTCTGCCTTAGTAGGCCATAGGAGGGACTTTGGGTTTTTTTGTTTGTTTTTTGTTTTTGAGCCAGGGTCTCGCTCTGTTACCCAGGCTGGAGTGCAGTGGTATGACCTCGGCTCACTTCAGCCTCAATCTCCCTCAACTTCCCAGAATTGCTGGGCTCAAGCTATCCTCCCACCTCAGCCTCCTGAGTAGCTGGGACTACAGGTACTTATCACCATGCCCAGTTAATTTTGTTCACAACTTTGGTTTTTTCCAAGTACTCTTCCTATGCCTCTCAAATTGCTTAACCTATGTTCTGAATTTTCAGAGGCCAAGTGACTGACCTTCTTCCCTTCCTTCTCCCTCTCCCACTTCTATCCTTCAAATATTTCTCCAACCTATACACTCTTAACTGGGAGATGTTATCCACATTTAAGGATACAACAAAATCCATTACTTCCATATCTATATTTTCCAATTCTAGGCCTAGATCTGTATTTACACTGGCATTTTCACCTATAAGCCTCATGGGAAACTAAAAATATTAACTAAAACCTAATTATAGATCTTATTTCCCCACCCCAAATTTGTACTCTTATCCATCCTTGGTTTCAGGCATCAGTACCACCATTAATCCAGTAATCTATTCCAGATACCTGGGTACCATCTTAAAGTCTATTCCATCACCCTCAGATGTGGCCTGCATTCAGGTGCTCCTGCTTTCCATTTTATCTCCTGAATAAACCTTAAATCTTTTCCCCATCTCATCTCTAATGCTTAATTTATGTCCTTGTTTTGATTGCTTAAAATGATTGCCATCCACTTTTTCTTTGAAATTTACATATATGTGTAAACATTTAGTATGTATGTATATTGATATTCTATGTATCATATAATTACATAATATATAATTTTATATCAATACATATATTAAAGTGCATAAAGTGCAACTGAATAGTTGCCAGTTGTTTTATATTGCTTGCTCTTAGAACATTACTTAGTATGAAATGGGTTCTTAATATATATTTGTTGAGTTCAATTTCACATTTCTGTATCCTATCTATCTCCATTCCACTGTCAGGAAGACTGTTCCAAAGCACATATTAATCCTTCAGTAATAACTTTTCATTGAAAAAGGATACAGTACAAACTGCTTGGCCATACTAATTATGATTGAGCCATAATCTACCTTTACAGCCTTTTTTTCCTGGAATGTCCCATCATCCTCTTTGAAGCTATACGATTCCTTGTGGTACATGGATGTATCATATACCCTCTCACTTCTGAGTTTTTAAATATATAGTGCTCCTCCTGCTTCTTTCCCAGTTTGCTAAATGCTTCCTAATCTTAGCTCAAGTATCGATTCATATTGAGCTTATGATTACCCTCACAAACCAAGTGTCTCTTCTCTGTGCTCATTATTATCCTATGCTCATCTCTATTGTAGCACATAGTACACTATGGTAATAAATACTGTCTTATTTTCTCTTTTTATTCTATTATATAGTAAAAGATGTACTTATTATTTATCTTAACTTTTTAAGTTCCTTAATGATATAAATGATATTTTATTTATTTCAGTATTCTCAAAACTTCATCAAGGCCCCAGTACTTAGGAGATACTCAATAAATGTTTCTTAAATTAAATAAATCTACCAGAATATTTTGAATTTAACATGTAAGAATACATATTAGAAATTTTTTCTTCATCCATTCTTGAGTACTTAACAAATATTAGCTTTGAAAACTAAATGTAAAAAAATTTTCTTTTTTCCTTCTTTGGAATATATGCTAATATGAGGAAAAGCTTCTTCCACAGCAGATAAGGGGTTAAATTCCCAGTTGTTTATCAACAGCTAGTGCAAAAAGGAGTTAACAAGAATTCCTCTTTCTGTCTTATCCAATAGATATCTCAATACTCCTCTAGAAGAAATATAGAATTGTCAAGGTTTCTTAATGAACCTAAGAACAAACACTGAGTTTTTTGTTTTCTACAAAAGTAGTTACATCTTAATCCTGAACTGAAAAAAATTCAAATTCTAAACTTAGTAATTTTAGAAAGTCTTCTCTCATGCTGTGCACTCTTTCCTCCTATCCACCCCTAATGAAGACTTACAGTTCATAAGAATTCAAAAGTATTCCATAATGGAGTATTCTTTTGTAAGCCAAGAGGAGACTCACAAAGAATAACAATGATTTCTGAAGAATGGAGGGAGTTATGAACGACAGCTAGTTTTATAGATTTATCAACTAAAAAGGAGAATGAAATTGTGTAGTTCCTCTATTTATGGATGAAGCTAATAATTGCATGGTTAGTTGTGATGTTATGATTAGGTTTTTGTCCAATGATCCTAGCTCATAATTTACACAACCCTTGTTATAGTCTTTTGTTACAATGTTAGGGTGCTTCAGTCCTTGGAAGCAGGCCTTGGGAAACAGTCTCTCTCTTTCTAACTTTCTCCTAGCCTCCTCTCACTTGCTGAAGACAAGTCTCTAACATGACTACGGGTCATCAGCCCTTCATTCCAGAGTAGGGTCCTGCTGCATACTCTGGAGGAAGGAATGCTGCACAGAATGACCAAGAAGAATCTGAACAGACAGGACTTGCTGGGTTTAGATCATACCCTCTTTGTACAATCACATTTTGACATGGCTGTCCATACTTCAATCATGTACAACCAATGAAGTTTCCAAAGAAGGCCCAAAGGACAGGGTTCAGGGAACTTCTGGGGGGCAGAACATGTGGAGGCTGACAGAAAGATGAAGAACTCATCTACGTGCTGGGAGGGTGGTGTACCCCAACTCCATGAAGACAGAAGCTCCTGTACTCAGGACCCTTCCAGACCTCACCCTGTGTGTTTCTTCATTTGGCTATTTATATCCTGTAAAATATCCTTCAAAATAAACTTGTAAAAGTAAGTATTGGTTCCCCTGAGTCTTATGAGCCACTCTAGCCACTCTTGATTTTTTAAATTTAATCAACCCCAAAGAGGGGGTTGTGGGAACTCCAATTGGAAACTAGAAGTTCTGGAGGCCTGGACTTGCAATATGGGGAGGGGAGAGGGTGGCCTTGTGGGACTGAACCCTTTACTTGTGGGATCTAACACTATCACTGAGTATATAGTGTCAGAACTTAATTGGAGGACATCCACTGCTTAATATGTGGGGAGAAACCCACACACATTTGGTCACAATTGTCAAGTTTTCTTAATGAAGCTAATCACAGAATAAGAAGAATAAACTGAGAGTTTTCTTTTCCTTTTTTTTTCTTTAGAAAAAGAGAGAAAAGGAGAAAGAAAGAAACAGCAAAAGAAAGAAAAAAAAGAATGAAAGAGAGAAAGAAAGAGGAAGAGAAAGAGGGAGAGAGAATGGGATTCTTGTTTTATTGCCCAGGCTAGAATGCAGTCTAA
>CAUYQU010071831.1:0-45988 GCA_963574635.1 Cheracebus regulus | reverse complement strand
GAAATAATCTGGACAGACTCTTTTATTTTGCCCACTTTGCTTCATTAATAGACTTGATACAGAGCGTTTGGAATAAAAGCCCAAAATTGTGATTAGTTACTGAGAAACTGCTGATGGGCTGAAATCCATTTTAGACATTCTCCCTACCTCCTTCCCCATTTCACCCCTTCTGAGTACGCTTTTTTTTTTTTCTTTTTGAGACGAAGTCTTGCTCAGTCACCCAGGCTGGAGTGCAGTGGCACAGTCTCAGCTCACTGCAACCTCTAGCTCCCAGGTTCAAGCAATTCTCCTCCCTCAGCCTCCCAAGTAGCAGGGATTAATCGCATTTACCACCATGCCTGGCTAATTTTTGTATTTTTAGTAGAGATGGGGTTTTACCATGTTGGCCAGGGTGGTCTCAAACTCCTGACCTCAAGTGATCACCCACCTCAGCCTCCCAAAGTGCTGGGGTTACAAGCGTGAGCCACCTTGCCTAGCCCTGAGTACACATTTCTGTCAATACTTGTAGAGAGGTTGAAAATACAGTCCCTTGCACACTTTCATTTAGTGTGTTTGAACTAACCAAACCACTAAGAAGCCAGGCACGGTGGCTAACACCTGTAATCCTAGCACTTTGGGAGGCCGAGGTGGGTGGATCACCTGAGGTCAGGAGTTCAAGACCAGCCTAGCCATCATGGTGAAACCCCATCTTTAGGAAAAAAAAAAAAAAACACCACTAAGAAAAGGAATTCTTTTACTTTAGAGACTTGCTTTCAGATTGCAAAATACACACATGACTTAAAACTTACTACTTTAGCTGGGTGTGGTGGCTCATGCCTGTAATCCCAGCACTTTGGGAGGCCAAGGCGGGTGGATCCCGTGAGGTCAGGAGTTCAAGACTAGCCTGACCAACATGGAGAATCTCCATCTCTACTAAAAATACAAAATTAGCCAGGCGTGGTGGCACATGCCTGTAATCCCAGCTACTCAGGAGGCTGAGGCAGGAGAATTGCTTGAACCTGGGCGGCAGAGGTTATGGTGAGCCAAGATCACACCACTGCACTCCAGCCTGGGCCACAAGAGCGAAACTGTGTCTCAAAAGAAAAAAAAAAAACTTTCAACTTCAACTAAAAGCTTTACCAAGAGGAGAAATAAAAGCCTTTGAAGTCCTTTCTCTTTTAAAAAGCAAAACTTTCTTTGTTTTTATTCATTCTGTTAGCGTCCTTGTGAAGTAAATGGCTGTTTTTCCAGCACCTTGGGTTACAAAGACTGTCAGCTAGAAATGGAATCCTAAGCGCCTCACTCCTAATATTAGCTCATTTTTCCTGAACTGGACATCTGCTCTCTTAAAGAATGTTTCAGCTGCTTTACTTAATTCTAGTCAGCTTGAAATTACATTTGTTTCACTGCACCAAGGATCTGAGAGAGAATTGTAAAATCTTTGTCTTTCTAATAATTTTCATCTCAGTCTTCTCATCTGTTCTCCAAACCTGTTTGCTTGGCCTTGTTCTTATCTGGTCTGAAAAACCTTAACCAAATCACAGACAAATGGTATTTTCTTGATTTTGTATCCAAAAAAAAAAAAAAAATGGAGAGAAAGTATCTTGGTTTTTATTATGGAGTGTAGCTGGTTCTCAGCTATTAATACAAATACACATATTAAATAAGATGGTTGCCCTACATTAATATCTAGGGACCACAGGATGTTTAAAAACCTACTCCAAAGATCTCAAGACAGAATGGAATAATTCTAACATTATAAAAATAGGCAGTTCTGTAACACTTCTTAATCACTAGTATCTCCATGAATCACATTATACTGCAGTTAATGTGACATGCTTTTAGCAAGTCTCATTACCTTATGAAAGGATAATTCTGGACAATTTGATTTGGAGATTAGGTAAATAGTAACTGCTAGAAGATCATTCACATATCTTAGGAGGTCTGCTAAAATAGCTTTTTTGTTTTTTTTCTTCAGAGAGTCTTGCTCTGCCGCCCCAGGCTGGAGTGCGGTGGCATGACCTTCACTCACTGCAGCCTCCGCCTCCTGTGTTCAGGCATTTCTCCTGCCTCAACCTCCTAGGTAGCTGGGATTACAGGCATGCACCAACATGCCCAGCTAATTTTTGTATTTTTAGTAGAGACAGGGTTTCACCATGTTGGTCAGGCTGGTCTTAAACTCCTGACCTCAGGTGATCCGCCCACCTTGGCCTCCCAAAGTGCTGAAATTACAGGCGTGAGCCATGGCACCAAGCAAAATAGCTTCTTTTTTATGGTTTTTATATGTTTTGCTTTATGGTGATGCTTAAAATAGGAATAGTCCTGAGGAATAAAGTTCACTTTACCCTTTTTCCCAAGTTAGGAATAGACTAAAATATCAGCACAGCTTTTCTTTCCAAACTACCAAAAAGGAATGACAGAATTAACTTATCCAGGTTACACCAGGTGAGATTGCCTAGGAGTCCTAGATAGGCAAGTTGTATTGAACAGACTTCTCTCTGTTCCTTGAAAGCCTAAATATTCAGGCAACATCAATAGAAAAAAAAAAATCTTGAGCTCATGTTGGAAACGAAACTGAATTACTGACTCATCTTGAAAGGGACATATCCTTTCAGATGTCTTTTTATTAAACCGTTGGTGAATCCAAGAAAGAAGATATAATGTTTATTCTTAGTATGTTCTAAACCTAGCTGGTTTCTGGCTAAGTTTCTTTGAAGACCAGAAGTGTCACTGATGAGAATGATCTGCCCCTTGTTAATTATATGCTAGTACATAACTTGTTCCTTAGTGCTATGTCTGCCCATGGCTCCTAGGTCTGAAAACATGTACCTACCCCAAAGAATTCAGTAACTATTCCAGTAGACCCTCGACCAGAAACAGTAGCTCACGCTTGTAATCCCAGCACTTTGGGAGGCCGAGGCGGGTGAATCACCTGAGGTCAGGAGTTCAAGACCAGCCAGGCCAACATGGTGAAACCTCATCTCTACTAAAAAAAATTAGTTGGGCGTGGTGGCGGGTGCGTATAATCCCAGCTACTCGGGAGGCTGAGGCAGGAGAATCACTTGAACCCAGGAGGTGGAAGCTGCAGTGAGCAGAGATCAAGCCACTGCACTCCAGCGTGAGAGTCTGTCTCATTTAAAAAAAAAAAAAAAAAAAAAATACCAGTTGGCCCTGGTCTTGTTGTTGCAGTGTAACCAACACAGAGAAATTAAGTATTTCACTTCTGCAAAAGGGACAAATAAACACTCTAACACTGAATTCATTTTTTTTTTTTTTTTTGCTTTCTCTACCCAGTAATTTATATCCAGGGTGTCATCTTGGATATTGTGAAGATGAACTTAAAACAGCTTATTTTTCCTTTCCTTGAGGGATATGTAGCTAGGAATACACTTTAACATGAACCACCTCTATTCCCAATCACAGTATGAGTCATAATAGCCATATTGTTAGTTACTGTAATTCAGGCATGATAACTCATGATGTGGCGTCAGAACCATCATTTTTCCTTTGGTCATACACTAGCCCTGAAAACATAATTTTGCTGTTTGAGTTGTATGTATCAGTTTCTCATGGTATGAAGGAAACACTAACACTAGGATCAGAGCCATATTCACAGAGAGATAAGTGTTTGTTTTCAGCAAAACCATCTGAAGAAGCTTCTAACCTTCTAATTACATCTCTACTAGACGGCGGTTAAGGAATATAGACATTAGGCAGGGGGGCAGTGGCTCATGCCTGTAATTCCAATACTTTAGGAGGTCGAGGTAGGGGCATCCCTTGAGAGCAGGAGTTGCAGACCAGCCTGGGCAACACAGTGACACCCTGTCTATACAGAAAAGAAAAATATTAGCCAGGCATGATGGTGCACACCTATAGTCCCAGCTACTCTGGAAGCTGAGGTGAGAGGATTGCTTGAGCCTGCGAGGTTGAGACTGGAGTAGGCCATGATCACACCACTGCACTCTAGCCTGGGGGAGAGACTGAGACCCTGTCTCAGAAAGAAAAAGGGCATTAGAGTTAGACAGATCTTGGTTCCACCATTAACCTTAGTTTTCTCCTAAGTAAAGTATAGGTAGTAATACCTACCACGTAGAGTTTTGCAGATAATTAAGGTAAGGTGATAAGTATAAAACACTTACCTTAGAGCCTGGAACTTGCAAGTGTCAAACTATTATTAGTGTTTGGTAGTTGGCATATAATAGATGCTCAATAAATATTTGCTGAACGAATGACTAAAGGGATCACATGACGCCTACTCCACATCAAGTCTTACACTGCCCAAGGTCTAGGAGTGCAGATCAGCTCACCATTTGGTTCCTCCCACATCACTGTATCCTGGCTCAGAACCTGAGCCTGTGTACTTTCCTTTCTCTGGTAAGAAAGGGCCTGGCTATTGTCAGACATTTCACTGGGGCTTTTTTTTATTCTCTCTTGCTGGCTGGTGAATAGGGACTGTAGTTTCTACTCTGACTGAGATAATAGAAACCTCAAGAAATCCAACTCTCTTTTTTCCTTATGCCTGGTCTCCTGGAAATAAAAGAAGGGCACTTAAACATTAACTATTCAGTAGCCACGTGGATTCCAAGCAGTGTTCATGAGAAGTAAATGCAAAATCAAGGATCGGTCCAGGGCTTTAGGATACTGCATTAAAAAAAAAAAAAATGGACCAAGAAGACTACATGAATATTATTTGTTGTAAATCAGCAGTGTGTTTCAGGAAGTTTGTTCTTCTGCAGAAGTGAGTTCATATCTATTCTTCTTCTAGTCCATTATTCAATCAGTTGTTAATTTTCTCATGGCTAATTATGATAAACATTAGAAAGATAGTCGAGGAAGAACTTCCAGAGCATGTTTTGGAAGGAGAGTGGATAAAAGATGGGATGAGAGAGATTGTTATTTAGAAGGATGATTTGAAGTACTTATTTATAGTCAGAGATAGACACTGAGTCAAGACCATGTTAGTACATTATGGTACATAATGTTAGTACATTAAGACAGGGCCCAGATTTGTAGCCCTGTCTTCATCCCATCACTTTGCCCCTTCTTGCCTCTGTCATCCCAGTCGTGATGGAAGGTTGTAAATGGATTTGAGAGTCTGCAGTGAAATCTGTGAAGTAGCAGTTGGTCACCTTTTGAAAGGAGTCAAGACTAGGAGGATTTAAGAGGAGCAAGTGATGCTTTCTAGAGCATCTGGCTTACTGCCCAGGAAGAGCAGCTACACCCAGAAACTGCTGAAGGCAGCAAGCTGACTTGGAGATGAGTGACCCCACCACAGGGTACCTACCTGTCTCCTACCTTTGAATGGTCTGACCTTCCAACCAGCTTGCCTGGGGATGTGCTGCCCAGCTGGTGGCCTGACTATTTTTCCTTGTGACCACCAGGGGATCAAGTATTTGCTGGGCTAGAAGAGCAAGCCCGCCAGGCGATGATGAAAACTGATTTTCCTGGAGACCTTGGCAGTCAGCGACAAGCTATCCAACAACTAAGAGATCAGGACTCCAGTAGCAGTGAGTTCTGCACCTTCTGGTAATGACTCAGGGCAATGGGAGAAGAATTGTCAGAGTGTGTGTGCTCTGGGGATTGTGCATGGGGGTTGGGAGAGAGACATGAAAAAGGAGATATGTGGATCCTCAGCATCCCTAAAGGTGGTCTAAGGTGTATAGGGATGTTTATCCAGAAAAAGAGGACAGGTTATATATGTGTAATTTTATTTGAGATGGAGTTTTGCTCTTGTTGCCCAGGCTGGAGTGCAATGGCATGACCTCAGCTTACCTCAACCTCTGCCTCCAGGGTTCTAGCGATTCTCCTGCCTCAGCCTCCCAAGTAGCTGGGATTGCAGGCATGCGCCACCACGCCTGGCTAATTTTGTATTTTTAGTAGAAACGGGGTTTCTCCATGTTGGTCAGGCTGGTCTTGAACTCCAGACCTCAGGTGATTCACCCGCCTTGGCCTCCTAAAGTGTTGGGATTACAGGCGTAAACCACCACACTTGGCCTATATGTATATATTTTTTTAACTTATGGACTACAGTACTTGGCACAGTGCCATATACAAATAGATTTGTTGGTTGTGATAGACAAAGATATAGGAATAAATAGTGCTCAGGCAGTCCCTGGGTTACATCAAATGAAAAGAAAAAGAATTCCTGTCTCCTAGGATCTATGTATTTGTAATCAATAAAATATAAGGGTGGCATTAATGAAATCTTGCTTGAAGGCCCAGTTTTAATGTTACACAAGAAGATTTGCTTAGTAATGAGATTATGCAGTGTATAAAATGCTAATGTTGGCTGGGCGCGGTGGCTCACGCCTGTAATCCTAGCACTTTGGGAGGCCGAGGTGGGTAGATTACCTGAGTTCAGGAGTTCAGAACCAGCCTGGCCATCATGGTGAAACCCCATCTTTTTTAAAAAAAAAAAAAAAAAAAGCTCACGTCAAGGTCTTCCCATACCAATTCTCTAAGAAGATCCCTGTGGTTAAGACAGTGGCTGTTACAAGTTGAGCCTCATGGATTGTCCCTCTGTCCTGTGACCTGCCTGAACAAACACGTCTTGAGATGTGTATTCCTAGGATGATATCAGCACTCTCCCCACCTCATCCACTTGATACTGGTTATTATTAGGATGAATTCAGAATCACTTTTCCAATTTTTCACCATATTTGAGGCTAGGTTGGGTGAAAACAGGGAGAAGAGGACTCTGCAACCTTCTAGGAACATGTTTCCACCCAAGCTAATAATAAAGCGATATCAACAACAAATAATAATTTAGCAGTTAATTGCTCAGGCACTGAAAAATGAACTCAAGCATGTCTGGAAAACCTATGGAGGCCACTACTTTCTTGAGTAACAGGTTAGAATTACAGTATCTGCAAAAGTCTAATAGGTTTCCATTCAGGAAAAGATGTACTATCCCTCTAGACAGCACATGCATTTTTTTTTTAATTTTTATTTTTTGAGACAGAGTCTTGCTCTGTTGCCAGGCTGGAGTGCAGTGGCACAATCTCGGCTCACTGCAACCTCTGCCTCCTGGGTTCAAGCGATTCAACTGCCTCAGCCTCTCAAGTAGCTGGGACTACAGGTGTGTACCACCATGCCCAGCTAAGTTTTTGTATTTTAGTAGAGATGGGGTTTCACCATGTTGGCCAGGATGGTCTCGATCTCCTGACCTCGTGATCTGTCCGCCTTGGCATCCCAAAGTGTTGGGATTACAGGCATGAGCCACTGCGCCCGGCCTTTTTTATTTTTCTAGTAGCGACATATATTTGGATTATTGCAAAATTACAAATATAAGTTTGATACATCAGTTTATATTAAATTTGCAAGTATTTCAAATAAGCTGGTGAGAAAACATAGTATGATCTAATCTGTGCCAATCCTTCATTATTGAGATGGATTCAAATGAAAGGAGCTTTGGGCTGGGGAATAAGACATATAAACCAAATCTCTTTCCAGGCCCCAAATCCAGTCCACTAGTCGCCTGGAGTACTTAATAAGGATACATGTAACTACTAGCAGATTTGCTTAGACCTTCTCATGAAGAAAGGGAATGTAACCAGTTTTGCCCAGGAAGAAGTCAAATATAATGGCTGTTGCTCACATACTGGTGGATTTAGATATTATGCAAGGAGTAGTAGAGAAGGCAAGCAGCACTGTTAGCTAGGAAATCTGAGTCTCATGCAGACAGCCTGGTGAGACTCGGCCCTGTATTTCTCTCTTGCTCACATCAGGCCCAGAAGTCCAGGGTCCAGGGGTTGGGAGAGGGCTGGAATGTCACAGCTTCCCTAGGCTTGGCTACTTCTTGAGATCTTCAAGGTACTAGCACTTTTTTTCTCTTTCAGAAAGAACTACCCTTATTATTTGTTTTTCTGATCCTTTTTCATTTTCTATTTTATAAGAAATAGAGAAGAAAAATCAGCTCACATAAACCTTGTAGATTCCCCAGCCACAGGAAGACCTCCCCATAGCTACATCCTACCCACCAAACTAAAACAAACTCAATTTATACTTTAGTCACAAGAAAGTACATTTCATCCTAAAGAATGGCCTGTTCTTTCCACTTAATACATTCAGTTACCCATCAGATAATCCAAAGAATCAACAAGAACAGTGGACTTATTTAGCTTAGAATGCCATGTTCCAATGTAGAGCAAGAACAGGGTGAGTTGGATACCACTGCAAAGTGCCTGAGGTTGGCTGCTGTGCTGATTTTTCCACTGTAATGAACAACCCTTTCCCTATAAAGTGACATCATTTCAAACTTATTTACTACTGTTTCCTTTGCTGGTAAGAGGGAAAAAGAACTTGCTGATGTTCCTGCAAGTGTGCCTTGTGGTTTGCTGGGAAAGATTAGTGGGGTTCAGAGGAGAATAGAATAGTGACACCACAGAGGAGTTGTGCAGGGCGCTCATGGTGAAATCAGTGGGAAGTGTCGGTAAGTCAGAGGTGGTGTGCTATGGGAATGAGCTCAGTGTAAGGTACTTGGGGAGGTGTGATTTGAAGTGTGAGATATTTGAAAACCATGAGTCAGAAAGATTATTTTTATGATCACGCAGAGGGCACAGTAACCATTTCCGATGCAGTTTTGCCTCACATCTTCCCTTTATGTGTATATGGCATAATAAATGACAGCTATAGCTGTTTTCCACTTGACATAATATGTACCCAACTACACTATATAAACTATATAATGGAAGATCTGAAAATGTTTTCTATTATAACTGCCAACTCCAGGGTGGAAAGCAGCTCAGGATGTATTCATGCAAAAAATCAGAACAAGTGACCAGTTTGTGTGTTCCAGGTGACAGTGAGGGTGATGAAGAGGAGACCACACAAGATGAAGTCTCTTCCCACACATCAGAGGAAGATGGAGGGGTAGTCAAAGTGGAGAAAGAGTTAGAAAATACAGAACAGCCTGTTGGTGGGAACGAAGTGGTAGAGCACGAGGCAAGTGACAATGGCCCCTGGGTCCAGACATCCAGCAATGCCCTACCCTTCTGCCTGCCCTGATGCTGCTCACCCCTGTGGCATAGTCTTGCCTCTGATGGTTTCTTAGTCCAACATAGGAGGCCTCTTCGTTCGTGGCACCAGAACCCACACCTCAGACTCAGTTCTCACCACACTCAGCTATGCTTTTCTATCCACACCTCACTGCGCCTGCACACAGCTCTCTTTCCTACAGCTCCCCACGTCTTTCCAGACAGAAGAGCCACTTTAGCAAAGTGGGAAGCTGACTTCCCAAGGTGGACTCTTGAGCATGCTTGCAAATCTAAGTCAAGGTGTCACCTGGAATGCCACCTTCTCACTAACTTTGTTCCTGAGGATTCCTGCAAGGAACATGACAGGAAAAATGCTACCCCTGTCTCTGCAGAGTTTATCTTCAGGGAAAAAAATAGATCGGCTCTCTCTGAAGCAATCCTGTGTCCTCATGGCTGAAAGCCATACTTCCCTTTCAACTATTACTTTTTCTTCAGCCCACAGTGGGAAACTAAGAATAACATGTGCCATCAGTCTGTGTTCCTTTTAACAGGGTACCCTGTTTAAAAAGCTGGGGCAGGGAAGACATTGAGTGAGGAGTCCTAATGAGTTCCCTTTTTGTTGAATCACAGGTCACAGAGAATTTGAATTCTGACCCCTTGCTTGAACTCTGCCAGTGTCCCCTGTGCCAGCTAGACTGCAGGAGCCGGGAACAGCTGATTGCTCACGTGTACCAGGTATGGATCGGGGAGGTGTGTGCTCTGAAACATGAGTGTGGGCAGCTTGTTTGAAGCCCAGATCTTGCTTTGGCCTTTATCTCTCTCTGACTCCTGAAGGAGTCTTGGGTTGTTGCTTCCATTAAGATTTGGCTTAAAGAGGGTGGGTGCAGTGGCTCACACCTGTAATCCCAGTACTTTGGGAGGCTGAGGCAGGTGGATCACTTGAAGTCAGAAGTTCAATACTAGCCTGGCCAACATGGTGAAACCCCATCTCTACCAAAAATACAAAAATTAGCTGTGTGTGGTGGCGTGCGCCTATAGTCCCAGCTACTGGGAGGCTGAGGCAGGAGAATTGCTTGAACCCAGTAGGTGGAGGTTGCTATGAGTTAAGATCACGCCATTGCACTCCAGCCTGGGCAACAGAATTAGACTCTGTCTCAAAAAAAAAAAAAAAAAAAAAAAAAGATTTGGCCCAAAGCCAGGCATGGTGGCTCACACCCAGAATCCCAGCTGAGAGGCTGAGGTGGGACGACTGCTTAAGCCCAGGAGTTTAAGACCAGCCTGGGCAACATAGCAAGACCCCAGCTCTACAAAAAAATTTTTAAAAAATTAGTGGGTGTGGTGGTGTGTGCCTGTGATACCGGTTACTTGGAAGACTGAGGTGGGAGGATAGCTTGAGCCCAAGAGGTCGAGGTTGCAGTGATCACATTTCAGCCAGGGTGACAAGAGTGAGACTGTTTCAAAAAGAAAAAAAATGATATTCTGCTCCAAGCTTCCAACATTTTAGAAAATAAATGAGATATGTTGGATAAACATGTCTGGGTTTCCAGGCAGACACACTGTGAAAATTAAGTGACTTTTTCTAAATTATTTAATGCATATTTTAAATAGTGAAACAGAAACTAATGTCTACTAATAATGAGGGCTTTGTGTTAAAGAAAAAAAAATTAGTTAACATGGGTGGGCACAGTGGCTCACACCTGTAATCCCAGCACTTTGGGAGGCCAAAGTGGGAGGATCACTTGAAGGCAGGAATTTGAGACCATCCTGGCCAACATGGTGAAACTCTGTCTCTACTAAAATACAAAAAAATTAGCCGGGTGTGGTGGTGCGCACCTATAATCCCAGCTACTTGGGAGGCTGAGGCAGGAGAATGGCTTGAACCCGGGAGGCAGAGGCTGCAGTGAGCTGAGATTGTGCCACTGCACTCCAGCCAGGGTAACAAAATGAGACTCTCTGTCTATAAAAAAAAATTAGTTAACACAAATGTTTCTGAAATACCAGTGAAAATTAGTGTAAACCAGGGGATCCGAATGGCAGACTTTTGTGTTCTTTTTACCATGATCCAATCACAGGGCACCTGTGCCTCCTGGCCTGGTGTTGACAAGGCATAAACCACACATGGCAGCCTGGGCAGTACCATAAAGATAGTTGGTTCATGAGGACAAGTGTTACTTCAGAAGACTATCTTGAAAAGATTGAGAAAGCAAGATATAAATACCTGTTGCATACCAGTATTCCATGCCAGCTTTTAGATTTGGCCTTTGTCGTTTCCTTAACATGCATGTGTACCTGCACAGTGTGAGCCAGGGAGACAGACAGAAATTATCCGAGACAAGAATTCTTCTCAGGCTCTGAAGAGGGCTCTGGCACCCCACTGTTTCTTAAGCCAGCCACATGTCCCAGAACGTAGGCAGAACTCAAGCTAATGAAATCTAAGCAGTGGTCTAGAGCCGCTAATACAAGCGACTGACTTTTCTAGGGGCTAAACAGAATACTCGTAAATTCCTTATTCTGAGACTAATGAAAGGGAAGATTTCCCAGAAAGTTGATTTTTTTGTGTGTGAGATGGATTCTGACTCTTGTCACTCAGGATGGAGTGCAATGACACACTCTTGACTCACTGCAACCTCCACCTTCTAGGTTCAAGCGATTTTCCTGCCTCAGCCTCCTGAGTAGCTGGGATTACAGGCGTGTGCCATCACACCCAGCTAATTTTTCTATTTTTAGTAGAGACAGCGTTTCACCATGTTAGTCAGACTGGTCTCGAACTCCTCACCTCATGATCCACCCACCTCGGCCTCCCAAAGTGCTGGGATTACAGGCATGAGCCACCATGCCTGGCCAGAAAGTTGTTTCTAAGTGGGCGCAGATTGTCCTGGAGATAGCGCCAGACTGACAGATCAAGGCTCTGTTTTACAGCACACTGCAGCAGTGGTGAGCGCCAAGAGCTACATGTGTCCTGTCTGTGGCCGGGCCCTTAGTTCCCCAGGGTCATTGGGTCGCCACCTCTTAATCCACTCGGAGGACCAGCGATCTAATTGTGCTGTGTGTGGAGCCCGGTTCACCAGCCATGCTACTTTTAACAGGTCAGCTGGGCAACTATCCCTATTGTGCTGGGAGTAAATTACTGGGTATGAGTTCTGCTTTCTGAAGTTAAAGCGAAGGCTAGAGATAGGTAATGCAAAGGCAACTGATGCATGACTACCTGGAAGTACAAGAAAGAAGGCTAGGAAATATGCCTATTCCATTACATAGCCCCAAAGGAAAATGAATTTCCATTTCTTTTCCTGTCAGAATATCTTCAACTAGAAAGAGATGTAGGCAAGTCCAAGAACACTCATGATAAAGCATGGAGAAAGAAGTTATAGGGTGGAGAGGGCCCTGACATGAGGACGCAGTCTCCACTGTGTCCTAGGAAGACTGGAATGTTGTATCCTTGTCTCATTTGTCTAGCGTACGGTGCAGTCTGCCTTTGCATGCAGGCAGTGTGAGGGAAGGAGGTGAGTTGGTGGTCTGCACCTTGCCTGAAGGAGGTCTCCACCTCCAGGAGCCTCCATTCCCACAGCAGGATTGCCCCTGCAAAGCTCTTACCAAAACCATTATTCTGGCTTGAGTGAAAATGCCAAGGGTATGTCTGATTTCTGGTGCGCTGCTGTGGCAGGTGGCTCAGTCATTAACTCCAGGTGGGCTTTAAGACTTGATAGACACCCTTGCTCAAAGAGAAGGGATGGAGCCGTAGAAGAGGTCTGTCAAGCATTCAAAGTGACCCCTTGTGGTGAGCATGGAGCCCCTGGCATCATAGGAAAAGAATAAGGCAGGGCTGGAGTCCTGACCCTTGCTAGAAGGAAACACTAACCATCCAAAATGTTTGCTTTCCAGTGAGAAACTTCCTGAAGTACTCAATATGGAATCCCTACCCACAGCCCATAACGAGGGCCCCTCCAGTGCTGAGGGGAAGGACATTGCCTTTAGTCCTCCAGTGTACCCTGCTGGAATTCTGCTTGTGTGCAACAACTGTGCTGCCTACCGTAAACTACTGGAAGCCCAGACTCCCAGTGTACGCAAGTGGGCCCTTCGTCGACAGAATGAGCCTTTGGAAGTACGGCTGCAGCGGCTGGAACGAGAGCGCACAGCCAAGAAGAGCCGGCGGGACAATGAGACCCCTGAGGAACGGGAGGTGAGGCGCATGAGGGACCGTGAAGCCAAGCGCTTGCAGCGCATGCAGGAGACAGATGAGCAGCGGGCACGCCGGCTGCAGCGGGATCGGGAGGCCATGAGGCTGAAGCGGGCCAACGAAACACCAGAAAAGCGGCAGGCCCGGCTCATCCGAGAGCGAGAGGCCAAGCGGCTCAAGAGGAGGCTGGAGAAAATGGACATGATGTTGCGGGCTCAGTTTGGCCAGGACCCTTCTGCCATGGCAGCCTTAGCAGCTGAAATGAACTTCTTCCAGCTACCTGTAAGTGGGGTGGAGTTGGACAGCCAGCTTCTGGGCAAGATGGGCTTTGAAGAGCAGAACAGCAGCTCTCTGCACTGAACCACACCTTCCTGCCTGCCATCCTACCCACCCACCTACCCACCCACCCACACGCACGAGGCCCTGTCCTTGTTGCCAGAGGCAGGCCTGGGTTTGTTGCAGGTGGACCTGTGCGGCCCTTGCATGTGGGAGCAGGATGATGGGGTCAGGAGGGACCTGGCTCAAGGCAGCTCTGGACAAGGGAGCAGGCACTCCAGAGAACTGGACTCCCCAGCCCACTGCCACAGGCCTGCTTCTAGGACTGTGGGGCCCCTGTGTGGCCCATGAAGTTGTGAGGTCAAATAAATTAATTTTATCTTTACTGACCCTTTCCTGCTTTTCACTCAATGTCATTCTAGCAAATGACATTGGATGGAAGTTTTCGGACAGTGGTTTCTGGTGGCTTTCCCTTTTCTTAGGGAAGGTGCTCCTCAGCTTAGGCTGTCCAAGCAGAGGTCCTTATTTGAGCCTTTACAAGTTGCCAAGGAATAAGCATGAAACCGAAGAAAGAACCAATGTTGACTGTGATGATTATTCCCACAACCATAATGAAGATACCTATGGTCCCAAGGGCTATTTAAACCTAGCTTACCTTTTCTAAACTTAGAACTAGAAGCCTCGCCTCATAACTGGTGTTTCCTAAAGACTATGCAATACCTTCAACTAGGTGTGCAACTTTTCCCAGCAATATTGTTTGTCGAACATTTACAATTCTATCTCAGACAGTAGTCAGCTGCATCTAGGAATAGGCTCAGAGAAAAATAGCTACAATATTAAGGTCCACAGCACCAAGAAACTCATGTTTGCCTTTTATTTATTTATGTTTTATTTATTCACCAGAGGCAAGGTAGGATAATAAACTCACTGAAGAAAATCCAGAATTAAGGTGGTTAAGAACGTTCAGGTCAATAGTGGTTAAGGCTAGGGCAAAATGATTACTCTGGCAGGTTGTATGGCTGCCAAACCATGGAGGAGACAAGAGCTGAGGTCATTTCTAAAAAGTTTCTGTGATGGTACAAAACAGGCACAGAACCTTCCTAGACTGTACCAAAGGTTGTGTTCAGTTTAGATAATTATAGATCTTGAGGTCCAGAAGGAAGTGCCCTAGTTAAATTGTAGCCAGAAAAATAACTATGCCAGGAATGTGGACTTCTTCCAGTATCTTAACAGGGAAACTTGGATTCCTCTCTGACCTCCATAGGTCCAAGGCTGTTTAACAGTGTCATCTGACCCCCACTAAACTAGGGTTTTCTTTGTTTGTTTTGTTTTTAAGATGCTGTCTCACTCTGATGCCCAGGCTGGAGTACAATAACGCAATCTCAGCTCACTGCAACCTCCGCCTCTGGGGTTCAAGTGATTCTCCTGCCTCAGCCTCCCAAGTAGCTGGGATTACAGGCCTGTACCACCACACCTGGCTAATTTTTAGTAGAGACAGGGTTTCGCCATGTTGGCCAGGTTGGTCTCGAACTCCTGACCTTAGGTGATCTGCCTGCCTTGGCCTCCTAAAGTAAGAGGAATACAGGCATGAGCCACCGTGCCCAGCCTAGGGTTTGTTTTTTTGAGAAAGGATGTCACTGTGACCCAAGCTGGAGTACAGCGGTACAATCATAGTTCATTGTAACCTCTAACTCCTGGGCTCAAGTGATCCTCCTGCCTCAGCCTCCCAAGCAGCTGGGACCATAGGTGTGTGCCACCACACCCAGCTAATAAACTAAGGTTACTTCTACCAGGCAGGCTGAAATATTCGTTTTAAAAAATACATTTAAGGCCGGGCGCAGTGGCTCATGCCTGTAATCCCAGCACTTTGGGAGGCCAAAGCGGGCAGATCACCTGAGGTCAGGAGTTCAAGACCACCCTGGCCAACATGGTGAAACCCCATCTTAAAAAAAAAAAAAAAAAATTTTAAAAGAAAATACTTACTTGGTGTGCTTGTAATCAACCCCAGCTACTTGGGAGGCTGAGGATGAGAATCACTTGAACCCAGGAGGCAGAGGTTGTAGTGAGCTGAGATTGTGCCAGTGCACTCCAGCCTGGGCAACAGAGTAAGACTCTGTCTCAAAAAAAAAAAAAAAAAAAAAAAATCTGGGCATGGGGGCTCATGTCTGTAAAACAAGCACTTTTTGATGGTGAGGTGGCCAGATCATAAGGGCAGGAGTTCACCAACCCTGGGCAACATGGTGAAACCCGTCTCTACTAAAAATCCAAAAATTAGTCAGGCATGATGGCAGATGCCTGTAGTTCCAACTACTAGGAAAGCTGAGGCAGAAGAATCACTTGAACCCAGGAGGCAGAGGTTGCAGTGAGCGGAGATCACACCACTGCACTCCAGCCTGGGCAATAGATTCTGTCTCAAAAGAAAAATGAAAAATAAAAAGGAAAAATTGAACCAAATGCCTTTCTCTCAAAGCTCCATACTGGAGTCCTACTTGGATGTTCAAAATGACAGTCCTCAGCCGGGCGTGGTGGCTCACGCCTGTAATCCAAGCACTTTGGAGGCCAAAGCGGGCGAATCACCAAGGTCGGGAGTTCAAGACCAGCCTGACCAACATGGTGAAACCCCATCTTAAAAAAAAAAAAAATGACAGTCCTCACTATGTGCCAAAGATGATTCTCAGCGCTTTACATGGATGATCTCAATCTTCACAAGAAGCTGAATTAATACAAACTCGGGAGTTGCATCTCTGGGTTCAAAAGTACCCTGCCACTTACTAGCTGTGTAGCTTTGGAGAAGTTACTTAACCTCTATGTCTTGGTTTCCCCATCCACAAAATGGAAATAATACTAGCAACAAATGCTTATTCCTATATATAAAGCACTTAAGGATATCTTGTAGCATATAATAAGTGTTTCATAAAGGCCACTTACTAGTGGCAAGCTTTCTAAATTTTAGGCAGTAGCTATGATTGGGGCTGACTTATTCTAGTGTATTTCTGGAGGCATTCCTGAGTAAAGAATTGGGGAGGAGGCCAGCAGTGAAGACAATGACAGATCCTTGTGATTCCACTAGAATCTAAGTCTTCAGGTAGACTTCCAGGTCTCTGAAATCCACACCAACCAAGGGGAGAGACCATGCCAAGACAAGCTCATGCCATCTGCCTTGTGCTCACCGCACAAAGATAGGCACCACATAACTGCTCCCACAAAGGTTTCTATCCCCCACCCCATGGCCACCATCTAAGGCTGGGATAGGAAGAAGGCGCAAACACCAAAAGGAAAAGCTAGTAGTTTATATAGATAGATATATAGATATATAGATATTGATAGATATTGTGTTTACATAGTCCACAAGTTAAATGCAGGTATCCATAAGAAGAGCATTAACAATAAAAATACAATCTGTGTGTAGCCAAGTACAGAGACTTAAAATGGTAAAACAGCAAAAAGGATCTCACAAAAGTACAAATATACAGTACAAATTGATTTATTTAAAACAGTTACAAAAAAGCACAACAAAATAGAGATTATCCTTAGAATTATTAATGCTTTGTTAAAGATCAGGTAGGATTAGAGGGTAAGAAATGGTATTGGGTGGAGGGAGCACCTGACTAGTTCTAAGGCTTTAGATACAATGCAGTTGATTACATATTAATTCAGCCATTACATACTGGGGATAGTAGATGGGGGATCAGTAATTTATCTACAGGGAACTCCTACCAGATCCATCCAGACCTCCCCAGTGCCATCCTCCTCCACTCCTTAGGACCCTAAAGCCACCTGGATGACAACATTCTCATCCTTCTTTCTCCACCCCATTCCCTATCCATATATTCTTCCCTCACCTAAGGTGCTGTGCAAGCTGAGAGCAGTCTGCTCTCTGCAGCTGGATCATATACTGTTTTGGCTACAGGGATCCTGTGTGACTAAGAAGGTTGTAGGGGACAGCCTTATTTTAATACTTCAAGTTAGCCATGAGTACAGTCAGTCCCTTCCCCAACACAGTCTAGATTCTGTTGAATGCAAGTTGCAAGTATCAAGCAAGTGAGGGATCAACCCTGCCTTCGACAATACCAGCAATGCACTAACCACTCACAGCTCACAACTACGTGCAAACTCCCTGTCCGGGGGTGGGTGTAAAACCACTGTGTTATCAGCTCATTCTCTCTCTGTCTGAAGAACCTCAGTCCCCATGACAGTCATAAAGACAAATAAATGCTTGCAAGTTTGACAATAGGTAAAGGCACATGGGCTGCTGCCACACACACTGCAGGCAGGAACCCAGTTTGAGGCCATCTTCACTGCTGGGCATTTGCAGTGGAATGGCTTTGGGATCACAAAGACTTTGAGTTTGCAATCTACCAGGGAGGGATCTAGGTTTAACAGGAGAACTAATAAAGAAACCTTTAGTGTGAAAAGTGCATTTCTGACTATTGTTCCTGCTGGGGAGGCAGCAAGGCAAACCGCAACACCTCTCCTCCTTCCGCCCCAGGCACTGTGCATAGTCTGCAGCTAAGGAGAGAGTGCCGTCGACTCTAGCATCTCTGGGGGCCAGTGTCATCCTAGGCCCAGACCAGGCTTCTGGTCCAAAGATGGATCCTAGAGTTGAAAGAGCAACTGACAGCTGCAAAGACCCAGATGCTTATTTTATTATTGCATAATGTGGGAGACCTTCCCTACCCCAGGGAAGCTGGAGGGTGAAGGCTTCCCAGCAAAGGGCAAACAGGTTCCTGATCAACATCCAACCTAATAAGGTTCAGCTCTTCAACTGTAGTGTACACTTTTTCCCAACTGGAAGGTACTGTAGCTTTACTGTCATTTAGTAAACTTAGCCTAGGAGGCCAAGATGTCTCCCTAAAACTTAGTCTCTGTCCTATTTACTGTTTTTTATAAGACTGTGACCTAACCTCCCATGGCCAATTCAATCAGATTATCTTTACTCCAGTGGACCCAGGCCTTTTCCCAGTCAATCCATGTCCACCCTTCATCTCCAGAGGGATCACTCAACTCCAGTATGCCTGCTTGCTGCAGGTTCAAATCACACCACCATCCTGTAATTCCCTCTAAATCGCCCATGATGCCCACTGGTAAAAAGAAAACTAAACCCCACTTGAGGGGCTATTTCAGCCAAACTTTAAACCCTCTCCAAACTCCAGAATCCACCTAACTGGAGGAACTACAGTGGAATGCTGGCATGGGCCCTAATGTGGTTCCCTTCATTTAGTTTTTAAAACAGGATACAAGATACCACAGAGGAAAGAAGTTGTAAATACAAAGAAGACACCCACTAGTAGAAACCTGCTTGTTTCTCCCTCAAGATAGTCAGACATTTGGAGCCAAAGGGCTCCCAACAGCACTGAAGCCATATCCCTTTGGATTCACCAGCCCACCAGCAGCATTTCATACCATCCCTATTCAACATGACTTCGCAATAAAATAACATGGCAGAACACGGGTAAGAATTAAACAGACGCCTGGACTTAATCTACATGGCCAAAGACATGGAAGGACAGGAGCTGTAGAGGGCAGCAGGCAGGACAGTGAGCAGACAGCAGCAGTGGCAAAGCAGCGCAGAGCAAAGCCCTTGGTGTTATGACCAACTGGGACCAAGAATGTAGAAGGATCGCCCAGATCCACTGAGGTCCCTCCCCTCAGGTACAAGCACTCAGCTCTGAACTCCCAGAGCCCCTTCCCTTCATGCCACCTCTCTTCCTAATATACACTAATCTTGATAGGAATGATTCAAGACTTGGCTTATTATCCATCTATTACTGGGTTCCCCTATTCCCATACAGTGCCAGATAGTCAGCAGTTCTCCTTTCTATTCCTATGCTCTGGGAACGTCCTACTGCTGACAAGGGAGAGGCTCTGGCCCTTGTCAACTGCTCATTCCTAAAAAGCTGACAACTTCCACTAAAATGCTCACTCTCTAAAAACTGCTCTCATGTCTCCTGCAAACTCAGGAAATTCCTATAAGGAAGAATGGACACACCACAGGTTAGTCTTACTTTTCATGCCTGAAGGAAAAGACTAAACTAGAGGTTAAAGGCAAGGGGAAGGCCACAGCTCTGACTGAGATTTAGAGCACAGACCTTCTTTTCCCGGGGACCGTATTTTATGAAAGAAACCTTTGCAGCTCAGCAAGATCAAGTATTAATATGTTACATATGCATGGCATGGTATTGTGTTATTACAGGAGATGCTGGTATTGCTTCACCAGCAAGAGACAGAAGAGGAGCAACAACAGAAAGGTCAGGGCCCAACTTGCCAGGGTCCTCAAGAATTTCTCTTTCCAGAATTCAGTGGAAGTTACTAGTTTGTAAAGTCACAACTAGCCCAAGTGGAGGGTGATTTGATTTAAACTAATTAGTCTGTATCTAGTTAGACATAGGTTTGCCCCATAAAGAGAAAGCTCAGCTTGTATCTTTGCAGTCATTTCTTGAGCATCTACTGTGTACATATTACTAAATTCAGTTGATGAGCCTTCCTATGAGGAAGGATGTAAGAAACCTGTGCAAACAATGAACTCTAGGAATAAGTTGCTCATGAAACAGCCAGAGATGAGGCCTTCTCCCAAGGCTCTCATTTGAGGGGATTCCTCAAGACTCAACCCCACAGGACCCCACTGTAGGAGACAAGCCAGAGAAAGCAGCATTCAGAGAATGGGGGACAGAGAAGAGGAAAGATATGATCCCAAATGCAATACAAAGTTGGTGTCTGGTTCTGATACAAACCAGATTCTGAAGCACTCAGTCAGGTCAGCAGCTTCCTTTGATGGACCCCTAAAAGCTGACTCACCAGGCAACTGCTTTCAAGGAATCAAACAGTGGAGTGTAGGGCTTGTAGCAAACAAGCCAGTTTCAGTCACTCTGTTCCCCCAGGAGAACAACCTTTAGCACCTGAACACTAAGAATGACTCCATTCTCAGAACTTCCCCTCCCCCCAGGAGGTAGGTAAGATTATTTATCCCCATTTGGCAGGTGGAGAGGAAGTGAAAGAGCCAGAGGTCACGAGACTTGCCAAAAGTCCTTGACAGAGCAGAGATCAGACCTCAGAGGTTTGGACTCCTGATGCCAGGCCAGGTCTCAGCCAATCCAAGTACACCTTATAAAGGAAATGCCAGGATCATAGCCTGGGAGAAGTCTAACCAGAGAGCTGGGTGGACAATACCCTGAGTTGCCTTCAAGAGTCTAAAGACCCCCAAAAAACAAACAAAAAACTCACCCACCTGAAAGCTAGTAGGGGAGCCTAATTCCCAATACCCAATGGAACCCCACGGTCTGAGCTGATGCTAAAAGTTGTGAAGAAAATGTGGGATTAAGACATTGGCGGGGAGCAGGAGGGGGGTGCAAATGTAACTAAGATTGAAAATACTTTTTGCAGAGGAATATACCACCACAAAATGACATCTACCTCAGGTACTGAAATGTTATCAAGACCATCCTAGAATCTTAGAGCTAGTGGTGGGAGCGGATAGCTTGGAGATGCCAGAATGCTGAGAAGCAGTGGAATAGACGAGAGGACATATGGGACATCTGAAAACGCCATGATGGGCACTACCCAGCCACGCATTCGCCCTGGCCCAGGGCACAGTTCCCTTCTTGTTTCTCCACCTAGCTATTTGGCAGTAGAAGTGGAGGGGACATGATTTTGAGATTTTTAAAATAGAGATTATAGCTGATGGGGAAACCCAAGAGACCCCCTACCCACCAAAAACTAGAGGTCTTGGTCAGAGTGGACAAAACCAACTTTGCAGACAAGGAAAGGCAGTGCAGCTACAAACGAGGCCCAGGTCACGACACCATGCAGAGGTCAGGGCAGCAGGAGGGTGGGGGCGGCGCAGGCACTTAGGCACAACACAGACAAAGGTGGGGGGTTGGTGCCTGGGGAAGAGTCTACTAGCTCTTTCTAAAGTCACCATTACCAACGAGATTCTATGAGATTCCAAAGTGGGTCTGGCATGCTAAGTTGGAGGAGGTTTCTTAGGTGAGCTACCTTTCCAGAAGCCCTGCCTAGAACCCAGTCAGCCTGGCTATCAAGTCTTTCTCCCAAAGTCCCCTGACTGAGTCCCTGGCAAGGTAGTACTTCACTCTGCACCCTGCAGGGGCCCTTTCTCTGGGCCCCCGTGCTGCTGGAAGCCTTGTAGGCGGAATGATGAGGAGAGATGGGGAAGGGCTATGAAGCAGAGGATCAAGCAGAGTCCTGTCGATGAGAGTGCTCCTCCCCCACACACCCAGCCATAGACATCTGGAACAAAATCACCCTTTAAAGTGCACATCTCTCACAAGAAGGGTTCTGGGTGGGAACCCTCTTATTTCCAACCTTGGGGCCTCCTGCCCTTCCACCACAAAAAAGGAAAAAAACTTCTGACAGTTTAACTGCTACTATAAGCTGTGGATCATCATTTTTGGCTCTTTCTTTACTCCCTCCCTCTGCCATCTGCTCCCAAAGCCTGGACTTTCCTTTGCAGGAGCTAGGGATGGGGAGGAAAGAACAGGGAGGCCCTGATTTTGGAATGTTTCTTCTCCTGTGTGCACCCCCTTCCTTCCTTGCCCCAGGCCTGCTGCTCCCCATCACAACACCCTCTGGGGTTGTCCTGAAAGGACGCCATAGGGTAATGAGCAACAGATCCTGCCTTGGGAAGCTGACTTCATGCCTCCCCTTTCCCCCAAGTCTCACTGCCAAGAAAACCATTCCCTGCTCGGCGTGTGCAAATCCTCTGCCTGCTCACGGCGGCGAGGCTCAGCTCTGGGGTAAAGCCCAGTCCTGGTCTGGGAAAGAGGTTCATTTTCCTGCATTGGAACGCCCTTCAATGGACAGCTTTACCTCCTGTGGAATGAAAGAGGGACGGAGCAGTGCAGCCCGTGCCTCCTCCCCTTGCATGCTGTATCTTTGGAAGCTTGGGGCTGGCCAGCAGGCCTGAGCACCGGGCTCAGGCTGGGAAGGCTCTACCACATGGGAGCCCTCTCCTGCCAGCTGGCTCTTCCCCTCACTGTCACATAGCTCTCTGGGTCCCAAGACCGTCCTCTTAGGCCTTTCTCGGGGGGGACCCAGCTGGCCTGGGGGAGCACAGCTGGCCTGAGAAACTGAGTTACTGTTCAAGCTCTGTAAACTGATAGAGATGCAGACATCTCCCACCTGTAGCCGATGGCAGGGCAGAGAGAAGAGTTGTGTCGTCCGCCCAGGGTTGCAGGAGGACCAACCCTGGCCATATACAAAGAAGGGGTGCTCAGGGGGCACCTCGATGCTCACTTTGCTCTGCTGCTCACCAACCACAAAATGCAGCATGACAAATCCAGGCCATTGGCTCTCCTGAATGTCCACGACTGTGCTAGAGTCAATCTTCAGCCCCCCGCTCACTTCGGCACTGCGCACAAAATCCTGGGTCTGCAGGTCCTCTACTCGCTTCAGCTCTCCCGTAGCCAGCTGGATGATGGCGCCTTTCATGAAATGCGAAGGCAAGTGGGAGGAGGTAATGGGGGGCGGTGTTGGCTCCTTGTCTGGGAAGGTGGCTCTGGCCTGCACGTCCAGACTTGATGCTACCAGGATCTCCGAGCCCATAGGCAGCAGGCCTGAGTCAGTTCCAGTGGGCACCAGGTTGCCATTGGCTACAACCATTGCTTTGGGTAAAGGTCTATGTTTTACTGGTTCCTGATGGGACTGAGGGTAGAATCCATGGACCTGATTTTTCTCTGCCAGCTCTGCAGGGTTCCTAGCTGACCCCTGTCCCTCACCCTGATGGTCGGGGGTATGATGGGATAGGTTGAGGGGGCTGGGTTCCTCCTTCCTCTGAGCTGCCACCACACGATAGTCCTGAGAAGCTAAAGCGCCAACCACCCGCTGGACCTCAAGGTCAGTGTCTGGGGTCCCCCGGTGTGCCAGGGCCGCTACCTCCACCCGTGGAGTCTGAGAACCTGAAAACAACTGTCCATCTACCACACATTCTGCCACGGGCACCAGTCCCTGGCCTTCACCCTTGCTGTTGGGGGAGTCAAGGGCTTCGCTTTCCCGTCTTACAATATTTCGCTCTCGCTGTCTCTGTCCTCCATTTGCAGCAGCTGCTTCCAGAGCAGACTGGCTCTCCTGAGGGGTAAGAACTGGGCTGGCACCTGCTGGAGGGGTTTCATGCAAAGTATACCCAGCAGGTAGCCTGGACATCTGATAATAAATGGGCATCCGGCCTGGAGCGAGGTCCAGTGGCTGAGTACTTGAATGATGTGGCAATTGCCCAGGTGGGGAGGTGGCAGACGGGGCTTTGTTAAATGAGTGGGCCGGGGAGGGAGCCTGCGGGGGAGGAGTGGCTCCTTCTGCCAGAAGTGAGGCATATGGCACAAAGTGTGGAAGGTGAGAGGTGGCAAGGTTGGCAGAAGGAGATAGGAGGGGACTTGGTAGGAAATTAGGTGGCACAGCATAGGGAAGGCTATAAGGAGACCCGATAAACTGCAGTGAGGTGGATGGGAGCTGAGCATAGTGGATTGGGGGATAGTGGATGCCTGGATGTTGAATCAGTGAAGACGCTACATTAAATGTGGGGGGCAAGGGGCTCATATTCACCACAGATGGGAGGCCAGTTGGTGAGAAGGTGGCAGGCGGCACAGCCACCTTATACAGCATGCCATACTGGTCCACTGTCAGACCGGTGATGGCCTCAGCTCCATCACCCCCCAGGCTGACTCTGGCTCCTGCCTGGCTCTGCCCGGCCACCACAACCCCTCGGGACCATTCAGAGGCATCACTGGAGGGTATGTGGTTAGTGGAACAGCTTGTAGTTCTCCCCATATTCTCGCTGGTCACGGGGAGGTCTCGTTTCTTTGGTGGAAGGCATTCCTGACTCCTCTCATGAACAGGTTTCATATTGCTTTGTGGTGTTCCTGGAGCCTGGAAGGAGTCGGCTTGCTCCCTGGGGCATCAGAAGGAGTTTCGCTGTGGCTTCCCTGTATCCCTCTCTGCTTCTGGCTGGGGCGCCCACATCTGCTAGGGAACAAATCAGAGGCAAAGAAAAGTAACCTAGGGATGAGCCAAGACAAAGGAAATAGGAGGAATTGTGCCATGGAGGAAGATGTAACAAAGGGGATTGTTAAAAAAAAAAAAAGGAGGTAAAAGAAAGGGGCAGACAAGGAGACTACCCCCAACTCATCCAGACTGGAACATGAGAGAAGCAGTCGGGGAAACCACATGGCACCAAGAGCTACAAGGATGACTATTCACCAATGGGCAAATAACCTGTGGGCTCCCCATGCCCAGAGAGACCAACAGCTTCACGGTTAGTCATGTGTCTCATGAGCATCTTGACTCTTTTCAGCCTTCTTCCCAAAGGGGGCTCTGAACACATGGTCTTTCCTGCTGGCTCTTTTTCCTTTTATTTTTAAGATGGAGTTTTGCTCATCGCCCAGGCTGGAGTGCAGCAGCACCATCTTCAGCTCACCAGAACCTCTGTCAGCTGGGTTCAAGCAATTCTCCTGCCTCAGCCTCCCGAGTAACTGGAACTACAGGCACGCACCACCATGCCCAGCTAACTTTGTAATTTTAGTAGAGATGGGGTTTACCATGTGGGCCAGGCTAGACTCGAACTCCTGACCTAGGGTGGTCCGTCCGCCTCAGGCTCCCAAAGTGCTGGGACTACAGGCATAAGCCATCATGCCCAGCCTCCTGCTGGCTCTTTTCCTTAAGTTTCTCCTTTTGTATCAAATATGAATGTGCCACCTTCTTTCCTGAACATAAGACCTCATCCTTGCTTCCTTTCTGTAGCCTAATTTGGGTTATGATCTCACCTACTACCATCCCAAACCTGGCTAAAAAACTCTCTTCCACCTTTGCCTTCTATCACCAGTACCTCAAGGACCTAGGTGTCAAATCCTCAGGTCTGCTTGTGTCTTTTTCTTTTTTTTAAACTTTGCTCCCTAACCAGATTATGAAAATAAACATTTTTGTCCCATGAAATACTACATTTTAACTCAGATTCTACATAGTGACAGTGAGTAAACTAGTTTGCTGTCAACTTGTTTCTCCTCCCCACCAAAGAAAAACAACATTCTTCTGACCTTATGTAGACTTCCAGCTCCCTAGTCTCAAAAGGCTTCTTTTCTTCTCAATGATCACCTTTAATTTGCCTTCTCTATTCATTCCCTTTCTTTTTCCGTTGTGCTTTCTTTTGCCAATAGCTCCTTCTCTATTGTACGTCTGCTCCAGCCACCACTCTATACAATTCTGGTTCCATTCCTCTAAACATGCCTGTTTTTTCCCCCATATCTGTATAATTCATAAGAAAGCTCTCTTTTCCCTTTCTCTAATTGTCACCTTTCACAAATGCTTTTGTCCATTGTGATAGAGCAACTTTTTGGTCTGAACACTTCAGTGCCCATGAACTTTGCAGCCTATTTCTTCCAACCAGGTTCCAGTTCTTTGGATCTGAAAAGAGCTTCCTATGTTATATTCTGTTCTGTTTTTCCACTGTGACATCCCAGATATTTTCCTGAAACAAGGAATTCAAATTGCCAGTATTACCTGAGCTTCCAGTGGCGCTTCTGAGTAGCTGTGTTAAGTGTCCTCCCGGCTGGCTCGGGAGCCTAGAAGATAGAAACAGGAATGGAGTAAGCAGCTGCCAGACCTCTGATTTTACCCAGGGTTATCATGAAAGGTAATTCCAAGGCATTAGAGTATACATGTCCTTGCCTCATCTTCTCCACAGGTAAATGGTACATTTACCCAGAGTACCTAGGCAGTTGAAGAGAGGAAAAAAAAAATCTCTAATGCTCCCACTTGTAAGAAGACATCCCTGGAAAAAAATTTCCATGCATCAGATTTCATTGTTTTTTCTTAACATCATTTCCTTAACATCTACCTATGCCTGTTCCCCAAAGGTTAAATTTGCTTCCAATCCAAATTTCAGTTAAATGCACAAATAAAAATGTAAGATTTAATACTGTTCTTATATGACCAATGGGAAGCAGGAAAAATCAACTCCATGGATTTCCCCTTTATACAGGGCCTGTGAAAACATAAATGTGGAGGTTATTTAAATGAAAAAGGCAGCACTCAATGAAAAAGAACAATTATTTATGTTTCTGGGGCAGAAAAAGAGGTCAAGGGGGAGTCACTCAAAGGGAAGACATATTAAGAGATTTTCAGGGTAAAAACAGAGAGTGTGTGTGTGTATGTTTGTGTAAAAAGAGAGTGACAACTTGACACCAAGAGCTAAATCAAGTGTGAAAGAAACTGAAAATATTGCCTTGGTCCTCAGGTGGCTAACACTAGCGAAACAAAACTACCACTAAACCATCAATATCTGAATCTACACTTGCCAGAAACTCGAAGCACAAAAGAATGGAGCCTTAACCTCTGAAAACAGAGAAGGCAGTAGAGATGAGTGCTCTGAGAAACTATTGACTGTCCTGTCCAGGTCCTATAGAATACTCCAAGCCTCAACCCAAACTGAACGCCACATTTCTCTCTTATGATTAGCAAGATGCAGGTGTACACAAAAGGTAAAAAAAAAAAAAAAGGATAGGAAAGCACAGTGGGAAGACAAATTCCTAATTCCACAAACACATACTACACAGTGGCATAAATGATGCCTCTGTTCTGCACCAGCAGTTTTAGTAACTGAAAAGCAGTTTGCTTTCTTCTTCATTTCCAGTGGAAAGTGGGGTCACATCTTCAATCCCAAAATGATCCTTCCTTTCTGTAACGAAAACATTAGAGAAAAGCTGCCTCCAGGTCACCCAGAGGTTAGCAAACACAGACTAGGAAAAGGACCAAAAGAGGCAAAAGGTCTACAGAAACGACAACAAAGAGCCAAGCCTGTGCGCCAGCTTCCCGCAACGCAAAACACACTTAAGAATCCGAAACCTCGGCCTCTCCAGAACCTCACTGAGGATCTCAAAGGGAAGACGCAGCTTGTGACCCCAACCGAGCTAACAGGCTGTTCAGGAGAGTTGCCAACGCTGCTAGCAGAGCCCGGAACGAAGCTCCTCAATACGCTTGGGTCGGAATCAAGGGGGTGAACCCAGCTGGAGACCCCAATTCTCTGCGGGCGAGAGGTGCACCCGACAGAAAAGGAGAAGCTTGTCAGAGACTAGGGTTATGGCTCCCATTGGTCCCGCAATCCTTGCTCCAATCAGGGTAGGGCTCGAAATCGGGAATTCTGCGTTTAGAGAGTAGAGGGTCGACCCTTCACCAAGGGGGCAGGGGCGAGGGCCTGCAAGTGACGCTTCCTTGTTTAGGGGCCATTCCCGCCCCGCAGACTTGGACACCTTGGCCCGCAGGGATACAGCCTCCGGGGCGCCGGGCCTGAGGCCGCCTTCCATGCCCGGACAGAGAGAAGCGCGGAGGGGTCTAGGTGAGGCCTCTTCCCTTCCCTCTGTCCGCGGTTCATGGGCCCCGGCCCGGCGGAGCAACGGGTTCCTGGGGGCCACTTCCTCCGGAGCACCAAGCCCAGGCCTGCCTGGCCCCGGCGGCCACGACTTCCAGGGACACTCACCGGCCCATTTCACAGCGCTTCCCGGGATCCACCCGCTCGTCCCGGAGCCGCCGCAACCGCGGCCGCCGCCATCCCCGGCCCCGGAGCCGCCCCACACCCAGCGCGCCCCCCCCGAGCCGGGCGCCCGGAGATGGCGTCAAACGCATCCGGCCCCCGGCGCGGAGAGATTGCGTCACCACTGGGGCGCGAGAGAGCAACGCCCAGGACTCCCCGGGAAGGAAGGGTGCAACACTCCCTTCGCGTCCAGCGTTCCCTCTGGTGGGAAAACAAACTCCTTTCCCTGGGACCGGGTCGCCTCACCCTAACCCCACAATGACCCGCAATTTTTCCACCTCTGTAAATTTTGGGGGTTCCCAGAGTCCCGGGGCGTGGTCATCGGCGACCTCCCCATTTCCTGGACTTCCTATCCTGACTTGTGCTGCCTCTTCTGTGGAACCTCGGGAATTGAGGTGACCTAGGCCCAGGAGAAGAAGTATATCCGTCTTGGGGACACAGGTGGAGATGGAAGCTCTTTTTAAGTGTCGAGAAGCGGCCCCTGATGGAGATAAGAGAGTGAACCCTACTCAGGATCTAGGGGAAGATGACAAGGAGTTGGCCACCTGAAAGTTTAGAGAATGAGAGGCGGGGGTTTAGTACAGTGAGAAGCAGCTTCTTTTAGTGGAAAGAGGGATTGACTACTCAATGAACTATTAGGTCACCATTCATTACAGATTCACTTGTCAACTTCATAGTAACACGAACATCTGATTAACTTAGTGAAAACAAAAGTGAGCACCAGTTGAATTTATGTTTGAATAACAACTGATTTTTAAAAAACTATTAGGTTGGTGAAAAAGTAATTGCAGTTTTGGTCACTGAATTGGAGACTTCCAGTTTCTGCAAACTCTGTTCAATAAATAACAATTAATTTTTGTTTGACTAGAAACTACTGGCTGGTCTCTGGTCCCTATTGTGTAGCTGTCCGACTTAGGAAAGTCATTGTATCACTTTATGTGTGGTTTTCTACTACTGCAAAATAAGAAGCTTGACCTAGATGAGGAGGTGGGAGTAAGATGTAGACAGAAGAGGTCTCCAAACATTTTGTTAAAGGAGAAAATAAACAAACATGTACAGAGTTATTCCATGTTAAAAGATAAGTTGGCCCAGCACGGTGGCTCACGCCTATAATCCCAACACTGGGAGACCGAGGTGGGCAGATCACGAGGTCAAAAGTTCGAGACCAGCCTGAACAACATGGTGAAACCCCGTCTCTACTAAAAATACAAAAATTAGCTGGGTGTAGTGGTGGGCACTTGTAATCCCAGCTACTCAGGAGGCTGAGGCAGGAGAATTGCTTGAACCTGGGAGGCAGAGGTTGCAGTGAGCCGAGATCACACCACTGCACTCCAGCCTAGGGGATAGCTTGAGACTTGGTCTCAAAAAAAAAAAAAAAAAGAAAAAGAAACTCCATTTCTACTAAAAATATAAAATTAGCCAGGCATGGTGATGAGCGCCTGTAATCCCAGCTACTCAGGAGGCTGAGGCAGGACAATCGCTCTATCTCCAGCCTGGGAACTAGAGTGAAACTCCGTCTCAAAAAAAAAAAAAGATAAGTCATTGCAGTGGCGTGTGTGTGTGTGTGTGTGTGTGTGTGTGTGTGTGTGTGTGTATACATATAATTTTTTTAAATAGCCCTGTTGCCCAGATTAGAGCGCAGTGGTGCCATCTTAGTTGACTACAGCCTCAAACTCCTGGGCTCAAGCAGTCCTCCTACCTCAGCCTCCAGAGTAGGTGCGATGATAGGCATGTGCCACCATGCCCAGCTAATTTTTTTCAGATTCCTGGGCTATGTTGCCCAGGCTGGTCTCAGACTCCTGTGCTCAAGTAATCTTTCCTTCTCGGCCTATCAAAATGCTGAAATTTCAGGTGTGACCCAACCACACCCAGCCTCGGTTGCATATATTTATGTGTATCTGTAGAGAAAAGGATAGAATGCATAACCAATTAACATTGGGTATTTCTGGGGAGGAAAGTGGAATTGGGTGGTGGTCAAAAGGCAAAGAAACAACATATTGTTTGAATATTTAGGAGAATATTATCTTAGAAACTAAAAAAGTAAATTAAGATACAGATACAATGCATGATCTCTAAGATTCTTTCTAGGGAATCCTTAGACCTCAATTATATTTTCTTACCTGGATGGGTACATAGGGACATAAAATAATTTTTTTTTTTTAAACAGAGTCTCACTCTATCACCCAGGCTGGAGTACAGTGGCACAATCTCGGCTCACTGCAAACTCTGCCTCCCAAGTTCAAGCAATTCTCGTGCCTCAGCCTCCCGAGTAGCTGGGATTACAGGTGCCTGCCACCACACCTGGCTAATTTTTGTATTTTTAGTAGAGACAGGGATTCATCATGTTGGCCAGGCTGGCCCTGAACTCCTGACCTCAAGTGATCCACCCGCCTCAGCCTCCCAAAGTGCTGGGATTGCAGGCGTGAGCCACCGCACCCAGTATAAAAGATTATTAGGCAACACACACACACACACACACACACACACACACACACACCACAAACAGGAAAAACAGTGAAGTTATTGCTGTCATCTAAATCAACAGAGTGCTTTGCTTCATTAATATTAATATTATTTATGACAGTCTCCTTCTCTCTCAGTTTGGCCAAGAAGGAAGTTCTGTGGTCATTCAGTGAGTCCGTTTTAGCACTAACTGGCATTCTGGTTTCTAGTTCATTTCTTAGCTCACTAAACTGGCATTAAAACTGTCAAGATAGAAACCCTCAGACTATACAAGCATATTCAAGGATCGCTAGTCTCTCCCAGATCAAGATATTCACTCAGAGCTGGGTTTTCTGTACAAATCCAAAAGAGTAAGCAAAAAAAAAAAAAAAAAAAAAAAAGGAAGAAGTTTTATGGCTACCAGCCATTAACATAATGACGAGATACAAGGGTGTGTCTATTAAAAAATAAAAAACAGGATGTTCTGATTGGTTAAACACAGGTGATTTCCTAGTTTGGCACTGCAGTCCCAAAAGGGTAGGTCATATCTCCTCTGTGTCTCATTCCAGATCTCTTTACTACACTGAGTATCATTTTTTCTTTTGTCGTATATCTTGATGGTAGAAAGCTCCATAGCAACAGTTTGACAGGTATATTAGTGATAAGTAAACTAACAAAGTTTTTAGATTTATGGTGCAAAAAGAACCAAAAGTTACCTAATTTATCCAAAAATCTGTTTTATTTTCTGGAATCTGGATAACCCCCTATTTAAGCTATTTACAGTCAGTAAACCAGGCCAGCTGTGGTGGCTCATGCCTGTATTCCCAGCACTTTGGGGGCCAAGGCGGGTAGATCACCTGAGGTGAGGAATTCGAGATCAGCCTGGCTAACATGGTGAGAACCCATCTCTACTAAAAATACAGAACTTAGCTGGGCATGGTGGCGCATGCCTATAATCTCAGCTACTTGAGAGGCTGAGGCAGGAGAATTGCTTGAACCCAGGAGGCAGAGGTTGCAGTGAAATGAGATTGTGCCACTGCACTCCAGCGCGGGCAACAGAGCAAGACTCCATCTCAAAAAAAAATGTATGTGTGTATACTCTTATGCATGTAAATAGTTTAATAATTAAATAGCCAGGCATGTTGGCCTGTGCCTGTAATCCCAGCACTTTGGGAGTTCAAGGCGGCCGGATCACGAGATCAGGAGTTCGAGACCCGTCTGGTCAACATAGTGAAACCCCATCTCTACTAAAAATACAAAGAATTATCTGTGTGTCGTGGTATGCACCTGCAGTCCCAGCTACTCAGGAGACTGAGGCAGGAGAATCGCCTGAACCTGGGAGGTGGAGGTAGCAGTGAGCCAAGATCACAAAATTGCACTCCAGCCCTCCAGCCCAGGAGACTTTGTGACACTTTGTCTCAAAAAGAAAAAGTTTAATAAATAGTCATCAAATAACATTTTGCAAAAATACCCCAATTTACCCCAAACTGGAACAATTTCCTTGCAAATTCTTTTATTCTTTTTTTTTTTCTTCGAAACGGAGACTCACTCTGTCACCAAGCTGGAGTGCAGTGGCACCATCTTGGCTCACTGCAACCTCTGCCTTCTGGGTTCAAGTTATTCTCCTGCCTCAGCCTCCTGAGTAGCTGACGTTACAGGCATGCACCACCATGCCAGGCTAATTATTGTATTTTTAGTAGAGACGGGGTTTCACCATGTTGGTCAGTATAGTCTCAAACTCTTGGCCTGGTGATCTGCCCACTTCAGTCTTCCAAAGTGTTGGGACCACAAGTGTGAGCCACCACACCCAGCCTCCATGCAAATTCTTTTGCTCCCTTTCCTACTCTTTTTTTTTTTTTTTTTTTTTTTGAGACAGGGTCTCACTCTGTCACCCAGGCTGGGGCTGAAGTGGTGCAACACAGCTCACTGTAGCCGTGGCCTCCTGAGCTCAGGTGTTCCACCTGCCTCAGCCTCCAGAGTAGTTGGGACCACAGGTGCATGTCACCATGTCCAGCTAATTTTTAAATTTTTTGTAGAGATAGGATTTTGCTATGTTGCCAGGCTGGTCTTAATCTCCTGAGCTCAAGTAATCTGCCTGCCTCGCCTCCTAAAGTGTTGGAATTACAGATGTGAGTCACTGAGCCCATCCTCTTTTCTACTCTTATCTGTTTTGCCTGTTTGAGAACTGTTTTCAGTTTCTCTCATCTGCAAGCCCTTAATTTTCTTTCACTGAGTTTTTTATTTCCACTAAGTTTTAAAAACTGATGAAGGACGCCGGGCGCGGCGGCTCACACCCAGAATCCCAGCACTTTGGGAGGCCAAGGTAAGTGGATTATCGAGGTCTGGAGTTTGTAATCAGCCTGGCCAACATGGTGAAACCCCTTCTCTACTAAAAGTACAAAAAATTGGCCATGCGCTAGTGGCTCACGCCTGTCATCCAAGCACTTCGGAGGCCAAGGCGGGCGGATCACCTGAGGTAGGGAGTTCAAGACCATCTGACCAACATGGTGAAACCCCGTCTTAAAAAATACAAAAAATTAGCCGGGTATGGTGGCACATGCCTGTAATCCCAGCTACTCAGTAGGCTGAGGCAGGAGAGTCACTTGAACCCAGGAGGCAGAGGTTGCAGTGAGCAGAGATCGCACCACTGTACTCCAGCCTGGGCAACAGAGTGAGACTTTGTCTCAAAAAAAAAAATTATAAAGGAAAGGGTTTTTTGTTTTTGTTTTGTTTTAGGTATTTGGAGAATGAAAAGTTAAACTTTAATCTGTTTTGTCCACTTCTTCCTTTCCCTGGATTCCTGTTGAATTCCACTGTTATGTGTAGATTGGATTTTTGTAATGGGAGAGCTTGGGCTACTCTGTTGGAAGGAAAACAAAAATAAAATCCTGTTTTGCTGGTTATTTTTCTCACTGAGCAGTCAGAAGTTGCAGACCAGCTCTCTGTGTTACCTGGTTCTCACCAGTGATATTTCTTGTCCTGTAGTAAAGGGAGGGGAAGCTCAGGAAACTACCCCAACTCTTTTTGACAATGCAGATCAAACCAGAGAGAAGCACTGGTAACTTGGGAAATCATGCATGTCATAACAAGAGGAGTAGGTGGTGTCTTTCATACTGTCATGTCTCCCTGTTTGTATACTTGAGTATGCAAGGTGTCATTTTAGGAAAGGAACTTTATTTTTGGGTGCCAATGGCAACAACAAGAAACCTTTGGGAGGCTAAGGCGAACAGATCACTTGAGGTCAGGAACTCCAGATCAGCCAGGCCAACGTGGTAAAACCCCGTCTCTACTAAAAATACAAAATTAGCCAGGTGTGGTGGCACATGCCTGTAATCCCAGCTACTCCAGAGGCTGAGGCAGGAGAATGGCCTGAACCTGGGAGGCGCAGGTTGCAGCGAGCCAAGATCATGCCACTCCACTCCAACCTGGTTAATAGAGCAAGTCTCTGTCTCAAAACAACAACAACAACAACAAATAAATCCCAATTATACCGATACTCTAGAAACTTTTTAAAAAAAATTTTCCCCGCCCCCTTCTCTCTAGAAACTTATTGATGCCTAGTATTAGATTACTTTTGTTTTTTTTTGAGAGGAGTCTCACTCTGTCCTCAGGGTGGAATGCAGTGGCTCAATCTTGGCTCACTGCAACCTCTGCCTCCTGGGTTCAATTGACTCTCCTGTCTCAACTTCCCGAGTAGCTGGGATTACAGGTACCTGGCACTATGCCCAGATAAATTTTGTACTCTTAGTAGAGACAGGGTTTCGTCATGTTGGTCACGCTGGTCTGGAACTCCTGACCTCAGGTGATCCCCGCCTCAGCCTCTAAAAGAGCTGAGATTACAGGGGTGAGCCACCATGCCTGGCCTTAGATTACTTTTCAAAATCTTTTCCAGATATCCAAATGTGGAGATAGGCAATTCTCAAGTTTCTGTGTTAGCTGCTTCTCTGAACAGTTCTGTGTCCTCATTTCCACATGCTTTTAATGTTATACGACCTTGCAATATTCCAAAGGGATTTCCCTTAAAAATTCATTAATATTTTATTTAGAAGGAGGTCTTATAATTTCCCTGTGATTAATATTTCCTTTGAGAAGGGGGATGTCTGTCTCTTGAAAATTTCCTCAGACGCTTGCCAGTGACTTTTGTTTTTGTCAGAAACTTCCTGCAGAACTCTTTTTTTTTTAATTCTCTTTTTTTTTTTCATGCTGCTGATAAAGCTGCAGAACTCTTAAAGGTTATAGTAGAAACACCGACCATTAGAATAAACTGAAGGAGAGCTAACCCTTATTTGAACTGTAAGAGTCATATCTGAGGAACTGGTCCACAGAGAAGCAAGTGCATTCAGGCCATTGCTGAGTGGCCAGGAGTTCATTATAGGAGGATTGTTGAATGAATAAATTGGATGTGGGAAAACTGGAGCCATTCGTGATGTTAATAGCTGTCTCTGGGAAGCTTGCTCAGCAAGGTGACTTGTAAGCTGTTGTATCCTGTGACGAACTAATGTTCAGGCCGGGCGTGGTGGCTCACGCCTGTAACCCAAGCACTTTGGAGGCCAAGGCAGGCAGATCACCTGAGGTTGGGAGTTCAAGACCAGCCTGACCAACATGGTGAAACCCCATCTTAATTTAAAAAAAAAAAGAAAAAAGAAAAGAAATAATGTTCAGCTCTACCTGCAAAGTTAACTTTGTAGTTAATTTGCAACTGGCTATAAATCGCCTATAACTCCTGAGAAAAAGTGGAATAAATATTCCAGGCAGCATGGCAAGCTGCCTCTCAGATCACTGTACAATCCTCAAGGCGATATGTCGCCTAAGACTTCACTTAACAATTTTGGAATTTAAAGGAATGTTTCTGACTTGTGGGAATGTGGTAATCATTATGATAGTGATCAACTCATTTTAAATGTTTCCAAAAACGGGCGTGGTGACTCACGCCTGTAATACCAGCACTTTGGGAGGCCAAGGTGGTGGATCACTCAAGGCCATGAATTCGAGACAAGCCTAGCCAACATGGTGAAGCCCTGTCTACTAAAAGTACAAAAATTAGCTGAGTATGGTGGTGACCACCTGTAATCTCAGCTACTCAGGAAGCTGGGGCAGGAGAATTGTCTGAACCTGGGAGGCGGAGTTTGCAGTGAGCCGAGATTACACCACTGCACTCTAGCCTGGGTGACAGAGTGACACTCCATCTCAAAAAAACAAGAGAAAAGTTTGCAAAGTCTGTTCTGTATCTTGACTGTATTGATATCGAGATCTTGGTTGTGATATTCAACTACACCTTTGGAGACAGGTACGGGAAATAGTACTCCTGAGTTCTCTGTATTGTTTCTTACAACGTGTGAATTACATGTGAATCTACAGTTGTCTTAAACGAAAACGTTTAAATTTTAAAAAGTTTCTGAAGGTTTAAATGTAAATCCATGTCCAGGCTGGGCCCTGTGGCTCATGCCTGTAATCCCAGCACTTTGAGACGCCGAGGTGGGCAGATCACGAGGTCAGGAGTTCGAGACAAACCTGGCCAACATGGTGAAATTCTGTGTCTACTGAAAATACAAAAATTAGCCACGTGACAAAAAAGTTCTGAAACTAGAAGGTAGTGATGGTCGTGCGACAATGTGATGTACCAAATGCCCTAATGCCACTGAATTGTACACTTTAAAATAACCAAGAGGAGCCAGGCATGGTGTCGTGCACCTGTAATCCCAGCTACTCAGGAGGCTGAGGCAGGAGAATCGCTTGAACATGGGAGGCAGAAGTTGCAGTGAGCCAAGATCAAGCCACTGCACTCCAGCCTGGGCGACAGAGAAAGACTCCATCTTAAAAAAACAAACACAAAACCCCACAAGATCCAGATGTCCAGACTATTGGACTTTTCTCCACAAAGGCAGAGAACTTTATCTCCTCAGTCTTTTAAATTGTGCAGTAGCTATTACCTCTGGGCAAATTTTTCTGGAACGGCTCCTTTACCTTTTTCAAACACACACACACAATGCTATTCCCTCTATTAGGTGACAGCACAAGTAGGAGTACACCCATGAGCAGCTGTGGTGCTGAGTGTTGTTTTTCTGAAGTTCAACTTGTTTTCTGTTGCCTTTTGTTCTTTCCTCATTCCAATGGGTCACATGAGTCATTGATCCTTCAATAAGCTAAAAACACTGACGATCAGCCGGGCGAGGTGGTTCACGCCTATAATCCCAGCACTTTGGGAGGCCAAGGCGGGCGGATCACTTAAGGTCAGGAGTTCAAGACCAGACCGGCCAACATGGTGAAACCCTGTGTCTACTAAAAATGGAAAAAAAAAAATCTAGCTAGACTTTGCGGTGCATGCCCATAATCACAGCTACTCTGGAGGCTGAGGCAGGAGAATCATTTGAACCTGGGAAGTGGAGGCTGCAGTGAGCCAAGATCGTACCACTGCACTCCAGCCTGGATGACAGAGTGAGACTGTCTCAAAAAATATATACACACTCACGCCTGTAATCCAAGCACTTTGGAGGCCAAGGCGGGAGGATCACCTGAAGTTGGGAGTTCCGGACCAGCCTGACCAACATGGTGAAACCCTGTCTTTAAATAAAAATTTAAAAAAAAAAAAATATATACACACATATATATTTAAACTGCATGCTCACGTGTTTTTTTATTTGATCCTGACAATCTGGGGGCACACGTTATCCAGATAAATATTACCCTCTTTTTACAAATGGAGAAATTTAAGCGAAGTGCTCAAGTGATTTGATATAAAACAAATTATCCCTGTCTTACCGAAGTTTATTCCTTTTTTGAAAGGAGATAATAATCTTGACCTTCTATCTCTCCAGAGTTCTATTTGTAACACAGTTCTATTACCTGGGCACACAGTAAATGTGTGCTGATATTGGTATTGGTGTAGTGATGACTCAGCATTTATCTGAAAAAAGTCTGGTATTACCATGATTTCTTTTCCCCGAGCTGTCCAGCACAAAACATTTTTCTACTTTGGACTTAGCTATGCCCCCCTTTCAAGCACTCAGCCTTGTGTTTATCTCAGATCCAAATGCAGTCTCACGTCAACATGTTTTGCAGTGACAGAGTAACTGTCTATTCATGATTAGGTGGTAAACATGACTTGCTAGGGTATAGCGGACAGACAGCATACATAATTTGGAGGCTCACAGGTTTTCCTGGCTTGTGAAAAGACCATTTCCTCAGGACTCAGTCATCAATTGATAACACAAAGTAAAAAGGCTTTATTTATCCCAGTGGATTGGCCTGAGAGAGGTTACGCTTGTTAACTCTCCCCCATGACTCTGCTTGTTCATTGTGTGGCATAATGTGGTAAAAAGAAAAAAAAAAAAATCATAGGAATTTGCAGTTGGAAAATTTGGCCTTGAATTCCAATTCAACCAATTACTCCTAACCATGTGAACATGAGCAAGCCATTTAATCTACCAGAATCTCAATCCTCTCATCTATAAAATGCAAATAATAATACAAAACACACAGGTGTTGCTGAGATCAAACGGAACTGTATATATACAAACATGTTTTTCTTTTTTATTTTCTTAATATAATTTTTTTCTTTTATTAGTTTTTTTGAGACAGAGTTTTGGTTTGCTGTGCAGACTGGAGTGTAGTGGCATGATCATGGCTCTGCAGCCTCGACCTCCCGGACTCAGACAATCCTCCTGTCTCAGTCTGCTGAAGCAGCTGTGACCACAGGTGTGCACCACCATGCCAGACTAATTTTTACATTAGCTGTAGATGGCCAGGTGCGATGGTTCATGCCTGTAATCCCAGCACTTTTGGAGGCCGAGACAGGTGAATTGCTTGAGGCCAGGAGTTCGAGACCAGCCTGGCCAACATGGCAAAACCCTATCTCTACTAAAATACAAAAACTAGCTGGGTGTGGTGGCACACACCTGTAGTTGCAGCTAGTCGGGAGGCTGAGGCAGGAGAAATGCTTGAACCAAGGAGGAGGATTATCAAAACTTTGAGAATGAGGCTCAAAGAATAAATAGGCTAAGCACAGTGGCACACATCTGTGATCCCAGCTACTTTGGAGGGTGAGGGAGGAGAACTGCTTGAACCCGGGAGTCGCACTGCAGCCGAGATTGTGCCACTGCACTCCAGCCTGGGCAACAGAGTGAGACTCTGTCTCAAAAAAAAAAAAAAAAGGCCAGGCACGGTGGCTTGCATTTGTAATCCCAGCAGTTTGGGAAGCTGAGGCAGGCAGATCACAAAGTCAAGAGATTGAGACCATGGCCAACATGGTGAAACCCTGTCTCTTCTAAAAATACAAAAAAAAAAAATAGCTGGGCGTGGTGGCACATGCCTGTAATCCCAGCTACTTGGGAGGCTGGGGCAGGAGAATCACTTGAACCTGGGAGGTTGCAGTGAGCCAAGATTGTGCCACTGCACTCCAGCCTGGCAACAGACTAAGACTCGGTCTCAAAAAGAAAAGCTCCAGGGAATCTTATTAACGAATGTGCCAATGTGTTGAGGCAAAGAAAATGTATGTACAACTACTAGTTTTACGTTCTCCCACTGACTGGTGTCAAAGTTCTTCATTAGGGAACTTGTGGGCAAATTGGAGGGAGGTAAAGGAGCTTCTTAATTACCTCCCATAATTCCTGCATCTGTTGCAGCATATGACTGGTTCTGACACGACTTTGAAAGCCTCTGCAATGTTAAAGGCCATTGATTGTTCCTGTAAGATGGTGTTGAGTTTGTTGAGCTCTGGATCAGAGGTTTGCCTAACTTGTTTCATTTTTTGAGGCCTGGCACATTTTTGAGGCCTGGCACACGCGCCTGTAATGTCAGCACTTTGGGAGGTCGAGGGAGGTGGATCACCTGAGGTTAAGGGTTTGAGACCAGCCTGGCCAACATGGGGAAACCCGTCTCTAGTAAAAACACAAAAATTAACCAGGTGTGGTGGTGCACATCTGTAATCCCAGCTACTTGGGAGGCTGAGGCAGAAGAATCGCTTGAACCTGGGAGGTGGAGGTTGCAGGGAGCTGAGACTGCACCATTGCATTCCAGCCTGGGCAACAAGAGAGAGACTCCATCTCAAAAAAAAAAAAAGTTTCATTTATTATTTTTTTGGATCCAATATGTGTTGTAACTTCTCAAAAAGCTTCACCTTATAAAAAAAAATTTTTTTTTTTTGAGACAGACTCTTACTCTGTCAGACAGGAGTGCAGTGGCATGATCTTGGTTCGTCACAGCCTCCACCTCCTGGGTTCAAGCAGTGCTCTAGCCTCAGCCTCCCAAGTAGTTGGGACTACAGGTGCATGCCACCATGCCTGGCTGATTTTTTTTTTTTTTTAAGATGGGGTTTCACCATGTTGGCCAGGCTGGTCTTGAACTCCTGACCTCAGGTGATCCACCCACCTCGGCCTCCCAAAGTGCTAGGATTACAGGCGTGAGCCACCGCGCCCGGCTGATTTTTGTATTTTTAGTAGAGATGAGGTTTCACTGTGCTGGCAAGGCTGGTCTTGAACTCCTGACTTTAAGAGATCCACCTGCCTGGACCTCCCAAAGTGCTGGGATTACAGGTGTGAGCCACTACACCCCGCCTTTATTTCAATCTTTAATACTTTATTTAAATACTTTAATCAGGCCAGGGGCAGTGGCTATTGCCTGTAATCCCAGCACTTTGGGAGGCCGAGGTGGGCAGATCACCTGAGGTCAGGAGTTCAAGGCCAGCCTGACCAAATTGGAGAAACCTCATCTCTACTAAAAATACAAAATTAGCCAGGCATGATGTTGCATGCCTGTAATCCTAGCTACTCAGGAGGCTGAGGCAGGAGAATCACTTGAATCTAGGAGGTGGAGGTTTCGGTGAGCCAACATCATGCCACTGCCCTCCAGCTTGGGCAAGAAGAGCAAAACTCCATATGTCAAAAAAAAAAAGGAAGAAGAAAATAACTAAATAAATACTTTAATCAGTGACTTGCTAGTCTTCAAGGTATTCAAGTGATAAAGAACATCTCCCCAACACCAGGTCTCAAAACTGTAGAAGAGGGATTCAAAGGCATAAACATTTCTTTCTTCCTTTTTTTTTTTGAGATGGAGTTTTGCTCTTGTCGCCTAGGCTGGAGTGCAATGGCACGATCTCGGCTCACTGCAACCTCCACCACCCAGGTTCAAGCAATTCTTCTGCCTCAGCCTCCCGTGTACCTGGAATTATAGGCATGCGCCACTACACTGGGCTAATTTTGTATTTTTAGTAGAGACGGGGTTTCTCCATGTTGGTGAGGCTAGTCTCAAACTCCCGACCTTTGGTGATCCTCCATCCTTGGCCTCCCAAAGTTCTGGGATCCACGCTCAGCAGGCAAAGGCATTTCTTTCCTGAGCATAAACATCTTCAATAGAACAGAAGACAATGCTTGGTGTGGTCACCCACTGGGAGCACAGATTCCACAGATTGGCTGTATATCAGTCAAGCAGAGAATGCTGAGAGGTACTCCAGATGTCCGTTGCACACTGGCATTTTATTTTAGAAGAGATCTTGATCTTGTTATGTTTTCTTCAAACCCTCGAGGGAGTAATTAACCTGCAGGCTATTGACTTCAGTTGCTGAAGTTTCCTTACAGCACCCCAGGGCACTTGAATGAATGGAGACAGTCTCCACAGTGAATTTCATACATTCTCCTTTAATATACCTTGTATTAGAGTTATCTTAGAGGGGCAGAACTAATAGGATATATATATGGGAGTTTATTAAGTATTAACTTACATGATCACGAGGTACCACAATAGGCTCTGTGCAAGCTGAGGAGCAAGGAGAGCCAGTCCGAGTCCCAAAACCGAAGAACTTGGAGTCTGATATTTGAGGGCAGGAAGCATTCAACATGGGAGAAAGATGTAGCCTGGGAGGCTAGGCCAGTCTCTCCTTATCACGTTTTTCTGCCTGCTTTATATTCGCTGGCAGCTGACAGTGCCCACCAGATCAAGGGTGGATCTGCCTTCCCCAGCCCACTGACTCAAATGTTAATCTCTTTTGGCAACATCCTCACAGACACACCCAGCATCAATACTTTGTATCCTTCAATCAAATCAAGTTGACTCTCAGTATTAACCATCACATGCTCTCTAAGCATTTTTTTTTCCGGAAGTTGTGCAAGTCAGGTAAAACTCAATGATCATCAAACAGACTGTAACAAATTGGGCATATGAGATCTTTCAGTACCTCCATCACATACTTTGTCCCCTGCCAACAGATGTATTCAGCAGTCACCATCTCCAAGGGCAAAACAATCACATTTATCTCCAGATCTAGAGATAAGAATTGTGGTATCTTTCCTTTAAGTCCCTATATATGTATCTATGTGTAACACACACAAGTGTGTGGACACAGGGATGATAATATACAGGTTTATGATTCAATTTTAGTTTTTAAAATTGATTTAACATTACATTGTAAACATCGTCCCCGTGCTACTCTTGGAGCAGGGAAAAGAGGGAAACATAAAGCCCTGAATTTCATAATATTCTGTTTTCCTTAGGGAACTAGACTCTTGTCTGGCTGAATCTGTATCTATACGAATCTGGGTAGTTGTCAATTGCATGTAGGGTTGCCTGAGTTGAATTGAGTTTGACCAGTTCTAACTGCCTGTGCCATAATTGTTTTTTGTTTGTTTGTTTGTAGGCAGGGTCTTGCTCTATCCCCCGGTCTGGAGTGCAGTGGTGCGATCTCGGCTCACTGCAACCTCTGCCTCCTGGACTCAAGTGATCCACCTCAGCCTTCCAAGTAGCTAGAACCACAGGTGCGTGCCACCACACCCTGCTAATTTTTATATTTTTTGTAGACACAGGGTTTCGCCATGTTGTCCAGGCTGGCTTCAAACTCCTGAGCTCAAGCAATCTGCCCACCTTGGCCTCCCAAAGACTTGGAATGACAGGCGTGAGCCACCGTGCCTGGCGTGTCTGTGCCATAATTGTACGTGAGGGTATTCCTAGTGTTACTTGCTTGGAATTGTAGGATTATTTGGGGAATCCTTTTTTCTCTTAAGGGATAACCAAAAAGTATTTCCTTTTATTAATCTTTCTAAAAAATGAAAAATAGGAGCCAGGCATGGTGGCTCACGCCTGTAATCCCAGCACCTTGGGAGGTGAAGGTAGGCAGATCACCTGAGGTCAGGAGTTCGAAACCAGCCTGGCCAACATGGTGAAACCCCATCTCTACTAAAAATACAAAAATTAGCCGGGCACGGTGGTGGGCGCCTGTAATCTCAGCTATTCGGGAGACTGAGGAAGGAGAATTGCTTGAACCCAAGAAGTGGAGTTTGCTGTGAGCCAAGATTGCGCCAGTATACTCCAGCCTGGGCTACAGAGCGAGACTCCATCTTATAGGCATGCACCACAATGCCCAGCTAATTTTGTATTTTTAGTAGAGATTTTAGTAGAGATGGGCTTTCTCCATGTTGGTCTGGCTAGTCTGGAACTCCTGACCCCAGGTGATCTGCCTGCCTCGGCCTCCCAAAGTGCTAGGCTCACAGGCATGAGCCACCGTGCCTGGCACACATCCTTTTTCTAAATGTAGAAGTCTGGGAAAAGCTGAGCAAACTTAGAACACATACTTTGGTGTAGACTGAAAGATGTTTAGAAATAAGTTTTGCACTGGAGGCAAAGCAACTTGGATAAAGATCTCAGACTAGGAAACTGAACGTTATAAAAAAGCTAAAACCAGCTGGGCGTGGTGGCTCATGCCTATAATCCCAGCACTTTGGGAGGCAGAGGTGGGAGGATCACTTGAGGCGAGGAGTTCAAGACCAGCCTGGCCAACATGATGAAACCTTTTCTCTATTAAAAATACAAAAAATTAGCTGGGCCTGGTGGCAGGTGCCTGTAATCCCAGATACTTGGGAGGCTGAGGCAGGAGAATTGCTTGAACCTGGGAGGCAGAGGTTGAAGTGAGCCGAGATAACACCATTACACTCCAGGCTGGGTGACAGAGCAAGACTCCATCTCAGCAAAAAAAATGGAAAAAGAAAAGAAAGTACACATTGTCCTAAATGTAACTGGCTTAGTAATATAAAGGAAGCTAATGAAACTTAAAAGTTTCGACTTTTGAACATCTGACATCATGACCACACTTACATAATTTAGGACAGATATTCAGTGGAACACAGAAATCTGGCCATAATAGTTGCTTCAGGCTGATTGACAATTTTTGTCATTCAGGGTGTCCATTCTGATCGGCTAGTGCCATGTTGTACTTGTTCTTGAATATGTTGACTATCACCCTTGACATAATTCAAATACTCATCACAAGATCAGAACTCTTGATTCAAAGTTTTGTTTTTTTGAGACAGCTCTGTCACCCAGGCAGGAATGCAGTGGTGCGATCTCAGCTCACTGTTGTATTTTTAGTAGAGACAAGGTCTCGCCATGTTGGCCAGACTGGTCTTGAAATCCTGGCCTCAGGTGATCCACAAACCTTGGCCTCCCAAAGTGCTGGGATTGCAGGCGTGAGCCACTGTGCTTGACCTTTTCTTATATTCACTTCCTTCCTCATATTCTGCTTGGTTTGAAGTTCTTTAACTCTGGAATAGGGCTGTCTTATACATTCATAGGCAACGCCCCTTTTTGTTGCTAAATTATACTTCTTCTAAAAAAATTATTCAGTAGTCCCTGCTTATCCGTGGGGAATACTACCAAGACCCCCAGTGGATGCCAGAAACTGCAGATAGTACCGAACATCAATAAATTTCTGTTCATGTCTTCCCACCCCCAAATTCAAGGCTTTTTCCATCCTACGTAAGCATTTATCACATTCTATGGCCAAAAGTTGTGCAGTGTGTTTGAGCTGTGACAGCCAAACTAGCATGAATTTTTCCTTCTTCACAATTTCACAGATAGAAGATTCATTCTTGGCTGGGCACAGTGACTGACACCTGTAATCCTAGCATTTTTTTTTTTTTTTGAGACGGAGGCTTGTATGCAGTGGCGTCATCTCGGCTCACTGCTGCCTCCGCCTCCCAGGTTCAAGAGATTCTCCTGCCTCAGCTTCCTGAGTAGCTGGGACTACAGGCGCCTGCCACCACACCCAACTAATTCTTGTATTTTTAGTAGAGACTGGGTTTCACCGTATTGGCCAGGCTGGTCTTGAACTCCTGACCTTGTGATCTGCCCACCTTGGCCTCCTAATGTGCTGGGATAACAGGCATGAGCCACTGCACCTGGCCAATCCTAGCATTTTAGGAGGCCTCGCGGGTGGATCACTTGAGCCTAGGAGTTAGAGACCAGCCTGGGCAACATGGTAAAATCTAAACCCTGTCTCTACCAAAAAATATTTTTAAAAAATTTAGCCAGCTGTGGTAGCACACGACTGTAGTCCCAGCTACTCAGGAGGCTGAAGTGGAAGGACACCTTAACCCCGGGAGGCAGAGGTTGCAGAAAGCCATTATCTTGCCACTGAACTTCATTCAGCCTGGGTGACATCGAGACCCTGTCTCAAAAAAGAAAAAAAAAAAAAAGAAAAAGAATTCTACCCATGGATCTTTGCAACCTTAGCATATGATTTTTTTTCTTAAATAAAAAACTTTCACCTTTTTTTTTTTTTTTTTTTTTTTTTTGAGACGGTTTTTTGCTCTTTTTGCCCAGGCTGAAGTGCAATGGTGTGATCTTGGCTCACTGCAACCTCCGCCTACCAGGTTCAAGCAATTCTCCTGCCTCAGACTCCAGAGTAGCTGAGACTACAGGCGTCGGCCACCACACCTGGCTGATTTTTGTATTTTTTGTAAACATGGGGTTTCACTATGTTGGCCAGGTAGTTCTTCAACTCCTGACTTCAAGTGATCTGCCCACCTCAGCCTCCCAAAATGCTGGGATTACAGGCATGAGCCACCGTGCCTGGCCCATCTTTTCACTTAGAGGAAGCAAGTTTTGGCTTCTCTTTGGCATGTCCAAATTGCAGTATCTCTACTCTTACACTTTCGGGGCATTCTTATGTAAAACAAGGGTTACTTGAACTTAGGCACTGTGATGCCTGTAAGTTGATCTGCTAACTGAGAAGAGATGGCTACTAAGTGATATTCGAGACAAAGGAGTGATTCATGTCCCAGGTGGGACAAAGCAAGACGGCTTGAGATTTCATGACTACTCAGAATGGACGCAATTTAAATTTTTGAATTGTCTGTTTTTGGAATCTTCCACTTAACATTTTCAGACCATGATTAATTGCAGGTGATTGACACCTCAGATAAGGGGAAAATATTGTACATCTTAGATAACAGAGAATACAAAGACGAAGAACAACGATGACTCAGGGTTGAAAGGCCACTAAAACTCTTTTTGTTTCTTAGTTGTAAGTATGTGTGTAACCAAATCTGTTACATTCTTTATTTTGCAGCTAATGTGTAAATATTCTAGTGGAACAGTACCTGATAGAAATTGCTAGGATCTATATAATGTGTTCTATAAATCCAAGGCAATCATCGTGAGTTCTTTCTTTCTTTTTTCTTTTCTTTTTTTTTTTTTTCTTTTTTTTTTGAAAGAAAGAGGAAGAGATTTTAGAAAAAGAGAGAAAAGGAGAAAGAAAGAAACTGCAAAAGAAAGAAAAAAATGAAAGAGAAAGAAAGAGGAAGAGATTTTAGAAAAAGAGAGAAAAGGAGAAAGAAACTGCAAAAGAAA